>RJWH01000117.1:155428-398077 GCA_004363575.1 Solenodon paradoxus | reverse complement strand
AGGGTGCACCTGAATCCTGTTTTGCAATTTCAGTTTTCCAGGGCTCTAAATGTCAGGAAGTAGAATTTTAATGTCACTGACATCTGTGAGGAATTGGCCTCTCCTAAAAAAATAAATAAATAAATAAAAAATGGATTTACAAGTGTTTACTTTGATTACAAACTGATAAAGCAGAGAACTATCAGAAACCTGGCTCCTTTTTAAAATACAGGCTGTTACACTATGTTCTTTCCTTCCTATAATCTCTTTATGATCAAATGCAGAATTTTTCAGCCTGAAATTTCCAATTTATTTTTTGTCGTCATTTGAGCTATTAAATTGGACTCCATTTCAGCAACTGAGTTGACCCTAGATCCTCTGTTACCAACGACTGTGGGTAGCCATCTGCTTGAGTGATTTTCACCATATGTGTTAAATAATGACAATGTTTTATATGTGCTTGATGTAGGTAATATTTGAAAATCATAAGAGCAAAATCAGAGTGAGCCTCAAAATTGCTAGCAAAAACTGAAATCATAACACTTAAATCCAAAGAGTTTAGACTCCTTATTTCCTATCATGTCCAAGGAAATTCAGGTACCTTTGCAAATAGTTCCCCAACTTAAAAGGAGTAATGCCTCAGAGATTATCAGTTACAAATTAGCATTTTGATAATTACTCTGAATAAGATGATTGTGATTTGAAAGGAGTTTCTCTTTTCAGTTATTGAATGGGTCTTTAAAAATAATTTCTTTGGACTTGGAAATCATTTGCTGCTTTCAAAATCTTTTAGTAATATATAATAAAGAACATTCAACTTAAAAAATTTTAGCAAACATTGTTCTATAATCGAAGTATAAACAAATCCTTATTTGCGTTGAAAGACTTGTTTTCCCTCCATTGGTATAATTAATTTTCACCTAATTAATACTTAGGGGTCCCATAATGGGTATAGAGAGAGACAAAAATTAAATTAAGTTCAGAAACTGGATACAAAGAAAATCCATGTAAAATCAATACAGCAGGACATAACATATCAGATGTGTCTGAGTTAAAATACATTATCTATAAAGTTATCTAATATTTTTTATAATTTATGTCTCCTTTTGGTTTATAAAACACTTTCATCTACATTTAGACCTGGTCCACGCAATAGTCACGGAAATTGCTAAATTCAAGTGTTATCTCAATTTAATGTAAAAACTGAAGCTCTGCAATAAATTGTCAAAAGTTAAGTAGCTAGTGACGGCTGCTCCATGTTTTCTGTTATTTGGGTGGATTTTTTGGAGGGGTTCCTCCTTTTGATCCTAAAACTGTTTTGCATCTTTGCCCACCTTCTCTTTTTAATCTTAGGTCAACAGAATTTGGGAGTCACTCCCCACCCTAAATATTCCCTTGAGGAAGTATGCAAAAAGTTGTTTTATTCACCATTAGGGATGGGGTGGGTTTCCTCCATACAGGATCAGATAAGAAGCTGCAGTAAGGATTCCAGCAGGACAAATAGAGCAATGTCTCATGCATAAATCCCTGCCTCAAGCATGATTCTGATGCTACCTTTCCATTACTTGGAGGAAGCAGAAGCAGAGTTTATATACATTTCCTAACAGAGCTAAAGGGAACTGATAACAGTTAATTGACTTGATTGAGGCCATCAGGTAGTTTGGAAAATGAGGAGCCAGGATGTGGGACCACTATGCTAATGATCTTTGCAGTTCTTGAAAGATTCCAATAATCAAATCAATTATAAACTACTGTACTTCAATTTAAAAAAAAATTTGAAATCGAAAGATGTAACTTTATTCCAAACCTATATATAGAACACTTATTTTGCAATATCTGTTATTTCAAGACATTTATACCAGTAGCACTTGTGATATTTATGAAAGTATGAGCTACCAACAATGTAAAATTACCTTAGGATAGGACTCCCCTTTATTTTGGTAAGATAAGATTACTAATAAATTTTAATTTAGCCTCTATAATGGTAAAGATAAGACTAGAGAAGAAATTGGTGAAGCATGGAGATAGTGGGTTATAAATTTGAGCAAAGTATTATTGTAAAAATAAACATTTTGAATGATAAAATTCTATCATGAAGTAACTATAACAGAGTCAAAATTCCTATCAGAATGTCATTAACTGAAAATCAGCTGCAATTTTGTCCCTTGAATAGCCCAATGAGAAAAATATTTTTCTTATGAGATACTTAAACATTTCTATATTAAAAAAAAAATCTTTATATGTTGATGCTCCTTCAGAATAAAGAATTAGTTTGAGGTAGCTAAATCATAAAATTAATGAGTAAACATCTTTTTGCTTTTATTGTAAAAGTACTAAGCCTAAGAACGTTCATTCACCCAAAGCGAAAGAATTTAAGGAAGTTTTCGAACTTTTAAAATGTCTTTTTTAATGCATTACCTTAAGGTCGGTAAAATTTTCCTTTCCACCAAAGCTGAATATGATGGAAAGCTGGTTTTATTTACCACTGCTTTACAGCTGACATGATGGCCTGCACAGGACAAGGGAACCTGGAAATCTGTTCTATTGTATGTGGTTTAGGTACATTAGGCAAAAAGAAAGGTTTCTTGTTGAAAAAAAAAAAAAACATATCTAATATTTTCTTCTAGTTCTTCGTCTAACCAGTGCTAGGATTTAAGCTCTAACAATCCTTTAATAGCAAAAGACAATAAAAGCAATGCTCTTGTTTACATTTTTCCCCAAGATATTTTCCTTGGTATATTAATATATGACACAACAAGCTCACTAAGAGCAGCTGAACACCATGTTTTATTTTTTTTACATTTAACTGAAAGCAAGAAAGATTTGTTAGCAAAGTACCAATAACAAAAACCAGCTACTCTGCCCAGGGGAACTGCAGATTTTTAGCCCTGCATTACTTCAAAAAAAATCTTACAGAAGGATTAGATATTTAGATATTGATTTCTATAGCTTCTAGGTACTTTCCACTATTTTAAATAAATACACATAATTAATTGGCTTGGATGTAATAATGTACTGTTACCAATAGTGCTTCTGGGCCCAATGTTTGTTTTATAAGACCATTTATAAATGTACAGAGGTTGAATTTTATCAAAAGTATCACGGTATTTGAGTATAATGACTTTATTTTCTTTTCCACAGTAGTTATCAAGACTGGCTCTTGGCCTGACCCCATAAAATATATGTGTCCATTTCTCAGATGTGAATAACTATGGTGCCTAATTCAAAGTTCAGAGTGTTAATTTAGTAAGTGAATGCATCTAAACTGTTTCTAAGGGAACCTTGGCACTAAACTAAGCATTAATTCTCGTAGTAATACACCATTCATGAGAAAATTAAAAAAAAAAAAAAACAAACAAAAAAAAAAACATTTAGTCATTTTTTCACTGCATTACTCTAGGGACAAAAATTGCTGCTGATATTCAATTATACAATTATTTTCCAATGTAACTGCTTAGATTCTGTTGTTATCAATGCATTACCTCTTGGCTGTGAATTCATTCCTCAATACCTGCTCGGGGAACCTGGATGGGATGCCTTTGTTTCACCTTGACAATGATAAAAGGTCTCAGCAGAGGGCGGTAGAGTGCCATTGCAGGAGGAAGCGGGCTTCCCTGTGGTTTCCAGGGGCTGCATGTATCCTTGGTCAGCAGCGCAGGGGGAAAGACAGCTGGCGATGCTCTCTGCCCCAGTCAGGTTCTCCGTAATTTGTGGGATCTTGGCAATCTTGCAGTCTCAACTCAGCCTGGTAACTGTCTTCCTATGGCCCTCCCAATCTGGACACTGCCTACTCCCCCTTGTAATCCCTAGAGCACTTACCTTCTCACCAGCTGGAGCTTGCCTAAGTCTTGGAGGCTGTTCTGGCTTGTCTGATGACTGTGGATCATATCTGGCCTGATTAAACCCACCCACTTCTCTGCTATCCAGAAAAGTGCAATCATTTTTTTCTCCAACAAAATCCAAAGCCCAACCATGGGGAGGCTCCCTCCCCAGTTCATCCCTGCTGAGCACTCTCTCTCATACCCAGGTCACCTTTTACCTTTGTCATAGCATCTTAGACTCTTTGCTCATTGCTTAATAATTCTTTGCTTTAAGCTTCCTGTTTTAAATACCATAGAATGTCTGTATCCGGTCTGCATTCAGAAAGATACAGCTAATGCAAGGATCATTTTCCAAGGAAAGTATTTTCATCTAACTCTGGAAGGATTATTGTTCTTCATGCAATTATGCTATATCAGGTCCAAGGCCAACAATTAACTGTCTTACTCTTCCAACCATCCATGTTCTTAGAGAAAATTAAGGCAAGAGCTCTTTAAAATACTACTGAAGATAGAAATTTGAATATTCTTTAAGTTTGCTGTATTTTTTTAACTTGAAAAGTTTTATTCTTTGCCTAGAACATAGTAGGTACAACATAAAAATTGTGACTAATTATTATTGATTTGTATTAGCAGAATACTCTTGATTTTCTCTTCTAGGGTATTGACTTGTCTTCAGCTGTCTGAAAACCCTTGGTTCTTTATATTTGACTCACATGCGTAGACAAGACAGATGAGATTTTGTTTCAGTTGCAGATAATTTCTTTAATAATAGATCTCTAAAATGTTTGCATGGGGACAGTCATGTTAATAACCCAAATTTAAGGTAGGGAGAAGGGGAGCAGCTGAGGTTCCCCTAAAATGCCAGGGACTAATAATAGCCCTCTTCAGGAAGAAGGTTTATTAGTTGAGAGTGTTGGATTCTGGTGTTCCTGGCAAGATTGGAGATGAAAGTTTCCAGTGTCAGTTTTTGTTCTTAAAATGATGCAGAAAGGAGAGAAGAGGCAGGGGAGTTGGAAAGAGGGATACTGATTCTTCCACAGGATATCCATTATATCCCTGATTTCACTTCCACTTACCACTTGGTGTCTACTTTCTTATTCCTGTGAAGCTTGGAAGTCCTTGAAACTTTATCCTGAAAAATAGTTTTGACTTTCATTATTTCTTCTGCTTCCTTTTTTGCAGGTTTTGGACAATTGGTTCTGTAATAGGGTAGTGGGCTGAAGGTGGTCCCTGTGAAGTGGGGTGATGAAGGTGATGCGGGTGAGGGTGGGTGAGATACGCTCATGAAATGCTGGGTCGGTCCAGAAAGAATTCATACACAGAGCCCTTTGGTCAGGATCACACAGCAATTTTATTAAAAGCAGTAACAGCGAGTTTATGCGCCCTGCAGCCGGGAAAGTTCCATCAAGGGAATGAATAAACACGTGTGTAGGACTTGTGCTGCTTGCCTCTCAGGAAAGATGGTTTTTAAATATATCTGAGGGGTGGGGCTTCTTCCTTAGTGGGTTTGTCCATGTTACCTGCCTTGAATATCTAGGGGTGTGTCCTAGACCTAAGATACTAAGATGGGGTCCTTGCTCTTAGAAGTCTCAGGTTTTGCCAGTTAATTTTATGCTCATACACCTCCACACAGCCAGATTTTTAAGCTATGCTATCCCCACATCAAAGATATGTCTAAATTTAACTCCCAGTAACAATGAAAGTGACCTTATTTGAAAAGAGGGCCTTAGGGATCTCAAGATGATACTATTCTGGAATAGGGTGGGCCTTAAATTCTGTACTCGTCTCCTTATGAGACAGGAGGATGTTTAGACACAGCTGCATGTAGGAAGAGGGGTGTATTTTGGTGGCGGCTGAGATTAGAGTCAGGGAGCAACCAGCCTAGCAATGCCTTCATTACCAGAAATTGGAAGAGGCAAGGAAGAAGTCTCCCCTAGAGGCCTTAGAGGAACATGGCCCTGCCAACACCTTGATTTGGGACATCTGGCCTCCAGAACTGTGAGAAGAAACATTTCATTTGTTTTAAGTCACCAAGTGTGTGGTAATTTGTTAAGGCAGCCCTGGGAAACTAATATAAATAGAATCCCATTAACTTCCTGTCTTTCAGAAGTCCTCCAAAATTTCTGAGCTGCTCAAATAAGCCATGATTCTGTACTTTTCTCAGCTATACTGTGTGTTTATCTCCTTTTGTTTTTTTTGTGTGGAACAGATGCTAACTACTCTCAATCTATATTGAAAAATTTTAAATAGTTTTGTGTATGTGTAAAAACATACATTATTTATTGATTTAGTAAGCAAATACTGACATTTTGATATACTATATGCTTCCTAGAAGACACATATTAGAGACAGCCATGTCCTCAACGACTGTTTCCTCATTGACATATTCTATTCCTTTCAGGCATAATGATTTCACATTTGTATGCATTCCATAATGATCACCACAAAAAGTCTAGTTAATATCCATCACCATATATGGTTACATTTTTTTTTTCTTGTGATGAGAACTTTCAAGACCTCTCATCAACTTTCAAATATAAAATATAGCATTTAATACTAAAATAGTATGTAATTCTTAATTCACATCTCTCTTCAATCTTGTCTTGGTATCCAGATTCAGTCTATATTGAAAAGAAAGCATTCAACTCAAAGGAGATTTAATTTCAGCTCTCAGGCACATAGAGTTTGCATTCCCCAGATACAATGGTGTAGGACTGAATGCATTTAAAACAAAAGTCAATCAAAACTGATATGTTTGACAGCTTACTTACTCAGCTTCTTTGATTCCCATGCCATTTCAACCATAAAGGTATATATACGTATGTATGTATTAATTTCTTACTTTTTCCACTGGCATTGTTTCATAAGATCCCTTCAGAAAAACCCAGTGTTCATTTTAATTTCACTCAGATTAAGTATAAAATCAGCTCCCTTTATAACATTAATTTTTAACTTCCAACCTTCAGAGACATAAGTGTGCTTTACAAAATCTCTTACCATTTCTTTCCTCCAGCAAAAATCATGCAGTGCTCTGTTTCTGCCAGTGAAGAATTAGATATGTAAATGGGAAGAGGGCATTGGAAAGCAGACGGCACTGAAGAGACAACAGGGTGGTCACATGGGTTCTTTTTCATTAAGACATTTTAAAGTTTAGTTCTCAGTGTGAAGATAATTTAAATTGAAAGAATTTTTGTACCTTGCTACAGCATTAGTTTCTCTGGAAATGCATGAATTTTACAAATGAGAAGCTGGGTGGCACTTTTGCTAAGAGAGGTGCTCAGCTCTCAGGCAACAGAACATTCCTTAAATATCTCCCTTTGATGTCAGAGCCTGAAAATTAAGCATTAAAAATGAATAACCCTGAAACTCTAAGAAAAATTAGAGCAAGTAAAGTATAATTTAATGAATCCCTATGTGATAGGAAACCATAGTTCAAATCATTTGATATCAGAAAATACCCTCCATCCCTTAACCTCAACATACATTAAAGCTAGCTCAATTCACATGTCTTCTAGTAAAACTTCTCAAATAATCCCAACCCACATTGATCTTTTTCTTAGAAGACCTTATCTGTACTTATCTATGTCAATCATCAACTTAAACTTATACCATCTGGTAGCAATATCTAAACTCCTTCACCTCTCTTTACCTGGTTTTCCTAGTGATATCACAAATTCAATGAGGGTCAAGAATTGTATCTTAATTTTCTTTTGAATACTTCACTGCAATAAGTACTCTTAAGACATGAATGAGGTAGACTTTAAGATAAAATGAATCAGACAGATGCATTAAGATTTTAATTCACATGTTTTCAGTATAGAAGGCTATATCATTTTAGGGCAATGTTGAAAAGTTATAAAAGTTACCTACCTTAGTCATCAGTCATGGTAAAGTCACATGGGTATATTATGTTCAAATCTACTTTTGACCTGCCACATTTCTCTCTTGAATTCTCATCTCTCACAATTTTGATGCCCTTCATTTAGAATAACTGTCGAAGTTATGTTGTAAAATAATTGACAAGACCTATGTTTTCACCAACCCATCAGCCAGGTCATCAATCTTTCCTCAGCCTAGACTTGGCAAGTTATTAGTGTCTACCATCTTGAAAAACTGATGTCTTCTAAAATAAGCCATATAGATAAATATAAATAGAGGTAGATATAGATATAGATTTGTTGTGTATAGATGAGTATATTCCTATCAATGACCTTGAAAGTTTAGTATAATTAGCCTTGTTTTGCAGATATAAAAATAACTTCCTTAAAGTCTTAGAGTAACTAAACAAGGATTGAAACTCCAATTTGAAATAGACCTTGAAGATCCAGTGATTTTCGTTGTCACCCTGTCTTGTTGACAAAGCTTCATATTTAGATAATAAAAAGCTTACATAAAACTATATAGAGTATATTTTTAATATCTGCATGTAAAGGTTTTTATTTTATTAATTTAATTAAAAGTGCTTAGGTCACAAACTGCAAAATCTCATCACAAAAAGAAATAAATGAAAGTCACCTAGGAGTTTATGGGAGCAAGTTAACAAAAGAAAATGTAAGTAGCATAGGAAATAGAGAAAAGAACTTAGCAAGATATGGGTCTGGCTACAAGAAAAAGGAAGCAAGCAGTGAGGAAAACCAGCATATTGAGAATAAAGAAATAGCTTTGTCAATATTTTTGAGACAAAATACTGCCATCTTATGTATACAGTTAGACATTTTAGAGGAAATTAAATAATATGCACCTAGCAGCCAGTAAGGGTAGTATTGTAGCAATAAAAGTTGTGAAAATGTGGATAATTACAATCAAGTGGAGCTGTGCAAAACCCTGAATGCACTTGTGAAAAGACTGTTGACTCCCAATTTCATCTACCTTTTTTATTAGAGGTAGACAAGCATTCCTATTTTCTTTTTTTAGATGGTGTGACTGGACTTATAGAGGGCAAGGCAACGCTAGAAGGGAAATTAGACATTGCTCTGTATGTGTTAGCCCCACAGAATACTTAAAGAAAAATATTTTTTCTAGAATAGGAGACTCAAGGAGAAGAATCTCTTTTGGCATTCTCTTGATCCAAAAACAGTAAAGTTCACAGTAAAAATTAAGCTTCACTTATCAGTCAAATAGTTAAATTAATTTTAAACACATAATGAAAAAGACAGGTCAGAGATGATAGAAAACAAGTTGCAGACAGACAGAAGGAACATGTTACTCAATTCTAGATTCTTGGTAAGTAACATTTATGAGTACCCCCACCCCCTCCTCCCCTTTCCATGACTAGCTTCAAAGACTAGGGTTGATGTTTGAATAAAAGGGGCCAACAGATGGGGTGTAGTATGAGTTGACAGAAAAACAGTGGCTCTGTTTATGAGAACTGATCAAGAACCAGTCATATAAGAGTACACCAGTTAACCTAGTAACAGGTCTGGATTTTATCTGTATTTTTTTGGTAGAGGATATGTGGGGCCAGAATTGGATGATTATGTATGCTACCAAAAGGTCACCGATTTAGGGATATCACAACTGAATAGAGAATTACATTTATCCTTTCTAGAGAAACACTCATCATGATTTCATCTATTCTGCCGTTAACACATCTTAGACTATCACTCTTACTTTCTCTAACATCTCCTTTGAATTCTGCTTATGTATCATCAGTTACTTGCTTATTTATACCTATATATATGTAACATCCAATGAACTTTGTTTCTCCCTCATATTCCTCTAGCCTTCTTACTATCTATGCTTAGTATTAGGAGTTTCATCACTCTTGATTATTTCTCTTTTATAACAGAGTTGAATATTCTCAAAAAATAAAGCAAGCGCACATTCCAACAACTTTCTTAATATTTGAAGGACAGGACTTTATTATGGAGGTGAGTAAGACCTCTCTCGCTTTGATTATTTACTCTTGATAACTTTGCACATTTTCAAATGGAAATATAAATGTTATGTGTGACACCTCATTCGGGCCAGTATGTTCAAGGGGAAAATGCTGTGGGCAAATCAAGAAAATTCTAATTGAAGAAAGATGAAAAGCTATACATTAAAGCATGAAAAAAACATGTATCTCAAGAATGGAAAGGCCTCTCCTGAGCAAACTTTCAGGCTCAGCACAAAGCCAAAACATAGTGAAATCTGTAAAAGCTGACTGATGCAATCAAAGGATAATTATCCAGTGTAGTAGCTAAGGTTTGTCAAATGAGTCCATTTAATTGCACACAGAGGTAGCATTTGCCTCATCAGAGACAGTATTTTATATTTAAAGTATGATATATAGTATAGGTGCAGACAAGATACATAAATGGATATTCATACATAGATTCAACTAAATAGAAACAACTAAAATCTTGATATTGAGTGGCAAGTCGCTAAGGCCTGTGCTGGTCCCTATCCTAGCCAACAGAGGTCACACACACATTAGAGTAATTGGAGGAGATTAAGTAAAGGGCCTATTTACAGTGATTAGGACATGATGTAGAGCAAACACGAGGATTCAGTGTATCTTGTGTTAGAGCTGTTACTCTCTTGAGGCCTGAATAGGCCAGTGGGGCACCAAGAATGAGCCCATTTTGAGAGTTCATCTTGAATGGGCCACCTTGCCTAAGCACTGAGATTACTAGGTATGAAAGGATCCAGATGAAACATGATGGACTTCCTTTCCTCCCATCTCTGAAATCTGATTAGGGAGTCCCTGTGGCCAGACCCAACTAAGATCCCTAAGCAAGGGGGCCTGTTGCTGTCATTTCCACAGATAAACCTTTCTGGAAAGAGAGTCGATTGAAAAGGGCAGGGCAAACCAAGATGGGCAAAGGGAGGTTATCTGGACCCATATCCAAGAGATATTCATCAATGGACTCCTTTTATGATAGGTAAACAAAAAGGAGAGAACAGAAATTATCTTCCCCAGTAGATATTCCACTCTGAGTACAATAAATCCTTGAGACATACAGAAGACTAAGGCAGAGTCTGGCACTCTTTAGCTTACAGTCTGAAGTGGAATTAGCTATGGAACTATATAAATAAATTTGTAAAGTAATATTAAAGTAGAAATTCAACTGCTGTGTTAATGTACAAATGCTGTGGAAATGCTTATGTTTAAAGAGGAAGTGCTGTGACAAATCAAACGAAATATAAATTATATATAGAAAAATAAAAATTGCTATAACAAACATGGCAGAAAATGGCAGCCTATAGGATAAGAAAGAATCCAGTTTCTTGTTGAAATACAAATATATATTAAATTTGTGTTATACATATATATGTATATACACATTCCCCCTTTGTCTTCAGCTTACCTATAGAACAGATAATACAAAACAATGACTATTGACTATAAAACTTTATTTTATATATTCTTGCAGCCTAACAATGTAATTCTAAGGTATGTGCTTCAGAAATTTGCTCTTCTTTATCGCAGATGTGAACACGAGAAGACATAATTTACCTCTAGTGACCTAGTACTTAGTTCTCATGAGACTTTTTTTATTTAGCCCTGGTCACCTCAGGGTGGAACTTTTAAACAAGAATTTTCCAACTGTAGCACTATACAGTGCTGACATGTCTGCAAATAAAAATCAAACATATAATTATTACATCTTCAAAATGATATAAATCTCCAGGTGATGTTTACTAAGGAAAATTAGTTCTAAAAGTCACATCTGGTAAATAATGATGCTGTTAAGTGTTTTTCAATTACATTTCCACCTAACTGTAAATATCTGACAATTAGGTTTCTCTGAATGCAAACTGTTCATGCTAATATTTTCCTCCACCAACCAAGCCACAGGACATTAGGCAATTTAAAAAATGTAATTCACCATTTGAAGTTCCTTTACCAGTTTTCACAAACGTATAGATACTGCAGATGATCGTGTTAAAATGTCACATGCAAATCAGCTTCTTTCTATGGCTGCATTTTAAAGTGTAGCCTGAAGCAATTGGGCTGATAAACACCCACTGATAAACAATTTTCTTTAAAGACATATCATTTATTCGTGAGCAGTTCCGTAATTTCCATGAAAATCCTGAAACTATTGGATAAGTAACAAAGTATATATTCCTGCTTCAATTTTTGCTTCACTTTTTTTTTTTATAATTGCTTTATTGAGATATAATTCCTTCACCTGGAACAGAAATCATCATCGAAAGTATGTTGTTTCAACAGTGTTTAATATATTTACAGAGGTCTGCAACCATCATCGCCATCACCTATGCTCAGTTTTTTTGCGCGCTATTGAGTATCTGCTGAGCAAGGAATAAGTATACAACATGGGTTGCAGAAACACTGCGGTTCCCTGCTAAATCCCTGCTCATGTGGAAGGCATTGTGTTCTATAGAAACATGCAGTAAACAGAGAAGCAGATGCTGTAAAATATATCTTACATGAAAGGAGGAAAAACAAAAAGTGTGAGGTTTGCAGGAGGCAGGTTATCAGTCCATAGAGGCCTGTATGAAAAATTGATGGGATAGAAAAGAAGGAATGGGCTATGTGGGCAACTGGGAAAGAGCCTTTTAGACAGAAAAATAGGGCAAATAGATACCTCTGGTGTGGATGTTGCTTGGCACACTTGAGAAAGAGCAATAAAGTCAATATGGCTACAACAAAGCAGTGAAGCTAAAAGAACACTGGAGAAGAAGGCAGAGGCTGGATGGTAGAAAGCATTGTAGGTCACAGTCAGTTCTCACTAAGTGAGACATGGGCTGATGGAGGCATTGAGCAGAGGAATAGCAGACTTTAATTTAAGTGGTAAATGTATCATTCCAGCCGCTGTGTGAGCCCACACTAACCTGCTGGCTCAGAAGAGGAAAGAAGCAGAATAGGTTGGAGGTTATTGCAATAGGTCAGGCATGAGATGATGATGGCTTGGTTTTTGAGTTTTTGTTGTTCCCTGTTTTAAAACAGATACAGTAGCACATCCATCAAGTGAATATCATCAGTGACTAGGTTCAGATGATACTAATGTCTTTATTTGTTAAGTTGAATAAAAATTGCATTTCTATTCCAAAAGTAAATCAATTTTACCCACATTAATTAAATAGGGGATTTTATACCAACAGCTTTGCTCATATCTTACTGTTTATGTTTCCTGATGTGTACATGTTGGGTGAGTGTTGATGGAATGCACTGAGATTCAGAAACCTTGTGGTTGAGGTCTGAGTGATGTGGCTCATGAGCTCTCAAATGGAAAGAAACCATTTCTCATTAGGCATGCTGGTGGTCATATTGCGTAGGCAATAGGTTACACAACCAGGAGCGTAGAATCATCACCCTAGAGATGGTATTTATCGTCAGAGGACTGAATGAGATTTATTATAGAGTAAGTGTAGAATGGGGATAGGAGGTCTTGAGGACCTTGACCTTCTTGAGGACACAAGTGAGGGAGAATAAGCAGCAACCAATGAAATCTTGAATCTTGGAGAATATGTCTAAGAAACTGAGGGGAAAAATTTCAAGAAGGTAATCAATCTCATGACATGCTCTGAAAAGGCAAGTAAAACATAACCTTGACAAAGGCATTCTAGTGAAACTGTAAGGATGGAAGTCTGATGATTGGAGAGGATTAAAGAGAGAATGGGGAGAGCTTCCAGTTAAATACATTTATATCCACACCCTCCCAGATCACTACTAAAATTCGTCTAATGGAATCTTTACAAATAGGCATAAACTACAAGGACAAAGAGTATAGAAAATGAGACAAAAGCAAAAAACTGATATCAAGAAACTTTTATCATCTGGAGACAAAGACAGTAGTAACTGATTCAGTAGATTAGAGAAACTGAAATTTTAACCTGAAAGTCAGGATACCAGAAAGATGCTAATCTATGCCCCAAGAAGGCTCAGAAGTTGGATAATCAATTTCCTTAGAAGGCAGGAATGTAACATGGTATTAAAAACAGGAGGATTGATTACAAGTCTTTATAAATAGCTACTAGACACCAGGCTTCAGACCTGTTCTCCAGACCTGTTCCATTAGACAAATGTCTTTCTTGACTCAACAGAGGACCCGAAATTCACTCTCTGAAGACGTTTGACAAAAGATGAAAACGCTCTGGACGTGATGATACCAAAATTAAGTGAAGAAGAACATGCAATGCCTTACTGAAAATAGAGATTTATGTGAAATGCTTTTAAAAACTGATAAACCACTCAGACCCAAGGTCCTCGCCCCTTTCTCAGCTTTACTTTTACAAAGCTGGCTGCCAGCCTAGTCCCAGGGCCTTCCCACTGTGAATCAACGGAAAAGTTCACCCAACATTTTGAGGATCGCGCTCCCACTGCCGTAAACTCACTTCCTCTTTTGCCTTTGCTAACCCTCTCTTCAATGACATTTTTTGTCAACTATCAATAGTGGAATTTCTCTCAAGTGACTTCCTCTATTTGGAAAAATCCTTCCTCATGTTTACCCACAGGACTGTGTCCTTTACCAAAAAGTGAAAAGAAAAAAAAAATTGCTCGAACTAATCCATTCCTATCAACTTTCAACACTTGTGCCAAAACCAAAAGCCCATTAACAACAACATACTTTAAACTAATCAATGGTTTTTTATAAAATAAGTTCATCTTCTTGTTTGTCTTTTTTGAAATTGAATGGGATAAAAATCTGTGCAGATAGTATTGTCATTTAGCCAAGTCAGTATTTCTGGTGTGAAAACATATGGTCCAGTGTGATTGCGAGAAGAACAACTCATGCATCTAGGTGTTTAATGATATTTGATGACATAGATTAAAAAAAAAAATCTGTTTTCCAAGTCATTACTTAGATTCAAGGAGGCAGAGATCCAACTGCTTGACCACACTTCTACATATCATTATTAAAATCACATAGAAACTGTACTTTAAAAATAATTTGTCAATGACCTTCAGGATCAACCAGACGATGCTGTTATAACCCTCACGTCCACCTTCCAAAGTTTTAAATGAAAATCAAAGAAAACCAAACACCTAGACTCTCCAGGATGCACACATCAATAAAATCAAAGTTCATCTGAATTTTTTTTGCCTAGAATTTATGAACAATTATATTAGCTTATTATTGTTGTCCTATAATGTTGTAAATAATCTTTGTAGTCAGAGTCATTTTTCTTATACATACTCACTCTTCTGACCTGGGAAGGAAGTCACAAGACAGTGTGAGCATAAAGATCTACTTTATGGACTAATCTCTGGTCATTGTGAGAAAGTCATCACAAATTTCATGAGCCTCATTCTTGATCACTGTAAAATGGAAGTCTGCCCCTGAGTTCTGTCAACACTGACATAAAATAAAAAATGACCATGTCAAAATTATATTTTTCAGCTCACTGCTCATCCTACAGTATTCTCTATTTGTTTCTAAGTGTACACATTTGTTCATTCAAATAGATTTCAGGTACCTTGAATCACACATTTTAGCTCTCAATTTCCAGATAAAGACATGTGTACCCTTCAAATTTAAATGAGAAACTAAAGACCTCAGCCCTCATCAGTGGCAAACTCAGGATTAAAACTCAGGTCTTTGATATTCTTGTTCCCTGGAGACAGGGCTTTGAGAACCACCTCCTTATCTCCTTACTTATTTCAAATAATCAACCTTTCTTTGTTAAAAACAAGAGTTACTTTTCAAAGCACTAAAATGTTGCTAAGACATAAACACAGCATAAAAGGAGATCTGTATGTGAATATTCAAGTCGATATATAACATGCCTAAACTAAATAGTAAAAGAATCTAAAGAGAAGACCTTCTTTTAAATCTACTTTTCTTTAAGGTTTACTAATAATATATTCAGTAAAGTTAAAATGGTGGTGACTGATTTAATTCTAAAAAACCTGACTCCATATTTTTGAATTCTTTGTACGCATATTTAGTGACAACATTAAAAGAAAACTTAATAATTTAAAGGATACTCAGAAGGGACACAGATTATAAAACTTATCCAGCATGAACAATAGCTCTGATGATTGCCCAGGGCTCTGTAGGCATAATGTGAAAAGACAAGTGTCTCACCTGTTTGTTTTCAATCTCACTCTTTCCATAGTAATATGAATATTTAGGAAATTCAGAGCACCTTTAAAAAAATAATCACAAACATGCTATTGAATTTGTGTTTACAGTGATTTAATAGGAAATAGGTCTAATTAAAAAATACTTTAGAAAAATTGACATCTACTTTCATTGCTTCCGTGTTTTGAAAACATATCACAACCTTTCCTAGTCTCACTTGCACGAGTTCAGTACATATACCAGGATGGAAAAATAATGCTTTCATCATGGAGGTAGAGAAAAGGAAATATTCCTAATGCTGGTTTGAAGGAACAACACGTGATAGTCAGGGCACTTACTTCCATGTTCTGAAGACTTTCAGGAGCCAGACAGATATTTTATCTACATGATATTTGATTAACTGCATCCTCAGAAGAGACTATAAAACTGCATTTAAGTCTGACATCCTCCAGGCTGAAGTGTTGAGTTTATCAAATAAACAAAAAGAAATCAATTACCTTTCCACAGATAGCACTGAGTACATCTGGGTGGTGAGGAGAGGAATGGGAACCAGACTTTCAGCTTTCTTCACAGAAAATCTAAGATATGTCAAAGAGAAGCAGAGCACTGTGTTTTTTCCAGAGAATACTAATGAAACAAACTCGATCACATTTGAATTACAGGTTTCCATTTTAGTCATTTGCTTTGTTACTTGTAGGCTTACTTGTAGGTCAGAAGAAAATTTTGTTCAAAAATCATCAACTCTGGTGCCGCAACAACAGAGCTCTGAGCTGTCGATTGATTGATTGATAAGGAAAGGTGCAGGCAGGAATGATGGTGAGTAGGTAGACAAACGGGAAGAGAGAGGAGGAAAAACATTTTAATTTTTGTAATTGTTACTTAGTTGTTCACATTGGTTGTTTCGCCCCAACCTGGGATTCAAACCCAGGTGTGTGTGGTCTATGTTCCTTCGTAGGTGATTGACTGAACCACTGCTTCACCAGGGCGTGCCTTATTTTTTATTTGACCTTCTGTTTATATGGTGTCTTTTTGCATAATTATACTCCAGCCATTGATCAATTGTTGCATTCCCTTTGGAGTTTCATCTGAGAGGAATGAACATCAAGGTCAAATTTGGATCCCTAGGGACAATTTTTCAGTTTATTCACTTGGTACATTGACTGAAGCCTGGGTCAAACTACCCAGATCATTCCATTTAATTTGAATTTATCTGGATGTATTGGAAGGAGACATGTAGACAATTCTTCTCTGATGATCCGACCATTAATGATGCATGCTTTCTTTAAGAAAGTAAAATGCTTCAGGTAGAAAGATTCAAACTGTGAAATCCTCAGTAGCCTCAAGGAGCTGTGTTTATAACTGTTTTTAATTAAATTTCACAGTCAAGCTATGGAATATAAAATGCATATGTATGCAGATATTTTCTAGTGAGGTTAGATTATAGCAAAATGTGTTCTGTTGTTTTAATTTTCAATTTCCTTTCACCAATCTCTCATGTGTTTGGAATGTCATTTTTTTTTTTTTTAAATCTCTGATTCAGATAACTGTGTTTGTGGCTTTTGTTTCATTAAAAGCTTTCCAGCTTATTTTTCATAGGGATTTTAGCCTCTAGATGAAGATTTTTATAGTTCTCTAATATGAACTGTTTTATCTTTCAGAAAATTCTGAAACAGATAAAATAAGTACAAGTATATGGTGAATTTAGTGTTTGTTTTTGGCTAGCAGCTCAAGGTGAAAGAGTTTAAAGACATATATTTGATAGCATCTCAAAAGATACTGATACCTAGAAAATTAACATATTAAAGGAATGCCCTGAAGATTTGTCTCTTTCAGCCTTTTGATCAACAGCAGACGAGATGGTAACTGAACTTTTAACCTTAAATGTAGAATAATGTGGCATTGTGATTCTCTATATTTAACACTACTTAGCTCAAAGCAAAAATACCATTATCAGTGCAGGGATTGTTTTTATGTATTGGTCTTTGGAAAACAATAAAATTTTCATTGTACATTGCTTGACAAATAATTCTTTAGCATAATGTTTGGTCCATAGGTTAAATGGTCAACCTGGCAGACGCATTGCTTGGTCTTCATAATGCTCACCATATAGTGAGAAAAAAGTTGGTGGGGCGGAAAGTATACTTATGTTAAAACATTAGAAAAGGGTTAGCAAGAGAAAGTCAGGTTAACAGTGATATGGGAAAAGGGATTGAGGATAGAGATGGGGAAAAGTAAACAATGTTCTAGAGAAAGCTCTTAATTTGACAGGATGTGTTTGAGCTGTTGAGCATACTTTAATGTTCAGATGTGGAGGAGGATGTGCCAAGATATGAGACTGCAAAGATTAGCAGGGTGTGGAAAATGAAGATGCTGATAAGACACATTAATGAGTTTGGAATTTAACCTACTGTCAAAGAGGAGCCATTGATTGTAGCAGGGGAGGGTTTGGGAGGGATGTTAAATGAAGTTGTGACAGGACTTCTCTGGCTTTATTGTAGATAACAGATTGAAGGACATAACACTGAGAGCAAGGAGACCAGTTAGGAAGTAATTACATTTATCTGTGTAAGGGGTTTTAACTAATGGAGAAGTTCTATAGATTAAGGGGCAGGGTTACATTTGGAAATATTTAGGAGGTACTTAACATCAAGACTTGGTAATTAACTAGATGTAGAATAGAAGTGCTAAAGAATGATGTGGACTTCTGGCTTAGAGAATTAGAAAACGGGTGTCTGATTCACATATGAAGAAGACCAAATGTTACCTACCACTCTGCTATCATGCCTTTTACTTTTTAATTTACTATTCTCTTGAATTCTCTTGTCACTTTAATTTTTCTAATCTATACATTTATCAAGTGGCTCTGTAATTCTACAAATTTGCTCTTTGCCCAACACGACAACTCCAAACTTTAATCCATGTCTACTTTGGAGTTTGATATATTTCAACAAAACCCAACATATATGTGTTTTGACCTTATTTTGACTTTAGGATTTTGGTTTTGATTTTAATCTATCTTATCAGTCTAGTAATTTATTTTAATATATTTCTTCACTTTCTATCTCATTTGCAGTTGCTGTGAAAAAGCATTGTTTAGAGTCTATCTAGAACCATTCTGTTAGTCAAGGAAGACATCCCGTGTTTCTTTGATCTTTAATCCTTGTGTTGTCGACTGGCTATTCTTTTCAAATTTACCCAAATATAAAATAACCTTTCTTAGACATTAAACTCCCTTGCAAGCAACTATGTCCAGATTTTGCCTCTTTGCCACTACATTTATTGAAATATATTTTGTACTGGTTTTATCTTTATCATGTTTCACTCTTATCTCTTGGAGTATAACTTCTGTTTCCACCAATCCCATGAAATGACTTTCTCAGAGATGAGTAATTCAGTTATAAGCTACAGACTCTAACATTTTTAATCTCTGCCATCCTTTATACTGCTGCATTTTGAAAAATTTCTAACAAGTCTTCAATTTAATTTCTCCCCTTCATTTCCAACACTAGGCTTATTTCATTATAATCTAGCTATATATACCTCTTAAGAACACACTTCTGAAGATCAAGAGCCAAATTTTATTCATTGTTATATTTCCAAAGGTTTTACATAGTTCATAGAACATAATAGTATTTCAGTGTATATATGTATTTTAAATAAATTAATATTTAATAATTTTGACATAATAAAGATTTGCAAGTGGTTAGCATTATTGCATTTCATAAATATACAGACAAATGAGGACTGTTTCTAATTTTTCAGGAACTAAGTCTGTAGGAGAGAATTCCAGACATCTGTGGATCACATTGAAAGGGGCAAACTCACCGAAATTTCTCCAGTGACATTTCCCATAACTTAAATAAGCTTTATTTATTAACAATTATATCATTAATGTTTTTCATTTTTATTGCTACTTAGGATTTATAGACCAATGTTATAAATCAGTTTTGAACATCTCTTACTTTCATTTTATGGTGGCATAAACTGTAGTTTTTATTTATGCATCCCCCTGAGCATAATGCCTTGAAAATAATTGTTGGCTTTTATTTATTTTGTTTTATTTATTATAATTACTTAAAGTTATCATTTATTAAAGGAAGTACATACATATACATAAATAGTCTTTTGGATAATTCCTGAACCTTCTGTTTCATAGACAGATATATTGCTACCCTAATATAAATCTACTTCTGACTTGCTCTCTAATTTGTTGGGCTGCACTGACTTAGTACTCTGACAATGGGAGTTAAAGAAGAGTGCAGCATGCCCTGCTGGTTTAGCGGTTGACTCCATGGAGTCTGGATGGTGCAATCTACCTACATCCCATGGAATCAGGATTACAACCCAGAACAGGATGAACAACTAAATACAAAATAAAATAAAAGGGATACATCTTCTTCTCTCTTCCTGCCTGCCTACTTGCTTGCCTTCATTTCTATGTATACCTTTCCTTTTTTGCTTTTTTTTTTGTTTTTTTTTTTAAGAGTATTTGTAAATAAGCACTTGGGTCATTTGTTTGCTTTAATAGCTGTCCAATTCCTTATGGTCACATTGAAAGGGCTACTAAAGTCATTTCTTATTTAGAAATGTGGTTCATCTACACCGCTGTAAAGTCTTGCTTCGAAGAACTATAAAGCACTAGCTTCTTGACTAGCCTGCCCTCTGAGAAAACTGTAGGGCAGAAATGAAGAGAGTATGGCAGCCCTGCTGGAGGCATATTATACTTTGGAAATTTACCCTGCAAGCAACCAATTCAAAGAAAGAAATTGTGTCAATAACCTAACTCTTACAGCAAATTAGCAGAATAACTCTGTTGAGGGTCCCCAGGATCACTCAAGCTTGTTGATTGACGAGAAATACACATAAGACTCCAACATTCTCATACTCATAGTTTCAGGTTTTGTCAGCAAGAAGCTCTAATGTCAAATCAGCAAAGGGAAAAGGCACAGGGAGTGGAGTTTGGAGAAAATTAGATGCAAGTTGCTTGAGTTCTCTCTCTTTATAGTTATACAAGAAACAATTCCTCCTGCAGGTCATGATAACAAGTGTAAAGTGTGGTCTGAGAGGGAGGCGGGGACATTCCTGAGTTTATGTGACTGACTTCAGTCACTAGAATCCCAAAGGAAAGCAACTGTTCACTATTTGCATAAGCTCTCCGAGACAGACTAGTAAGCATAGTTGCCAGTCTCATTTCCAAGAGCACAACCCGCCAAGAGCTAGTCCCTAAAATAAGCCCGGGTTCATCCTGGCGGCCTGGTGGATAAAGCTGCTGGGTGCAGGTCACATGCATTCCAGAGGGTCAGGGGGAACAAACAATGTAAGCAACTGAATAAAACTACATGGATGCTGCTTCTCCTGTCTCTTCCTGCCTGCCTACTGCTCTTCATTACTGCTTGCAGCTTTTCTTAAAAAATAAAATCATATAAGCCCTCCCTGGGAATGGGAAGTGTTTGAACAATTCAGATCTGCTGAACTCACTCTTACCTGTTCAGCATGTTTTCCCTCATCCTAAAATCTTAGGGACACTCTCCCTAGCGGCAGCATAGGCCTCCAAATCCCCAGAATTCTTTTCTTTCATGAAGTGTTCTAAGAGACTCCTGATAAGATTTTATTTGGTTTTGTTGTACTTTACTTTCAAAAATTTTTACTAAATTTAAAGTATATACTTTAGAAATGAAAACTCCATGTTCTTAGATTATTTTACAGCTGCAGTAGCAACAAAAAAGCCAATATTTGGGTAAATAGCAGCAAGGGAACACAATCCCACCTTCCTAATGAGCAGTTCACATGTATCAGAGTCCTGATGTGCCCCTTTCAACATGTGTTATTTAAGGTAAAAGTAGACTGTTTTCACAAAGAGTCAACATTAATTCCTTTGTGTAAAGAAGAAATGTGTCTCTCTTACATTAAATTAACCTGATGTGAGCAGTTAGGTCTGTGGGTGAATCTGCTATATGAAGTTATTAAGCAACCAAGTTTTCTTCCAATATATTGTCACATTCAGGGAATAGCCATCATTTGTAAAGTCAACGCTCGATTCACAAAAGCTCCAGACAAGAAGGAAGGGGAAAGGGAGAGTAAGGAGGTACGACTGTCCAAAGGACCAGGTCTATAAGTGGTAAGCATCACTCCAATTCCTCTACTTACTAGGGAAAAATAATCAAATAATGTCCTTAACTTTAAAAGGGATTAGGACATATACCCATGTGCACAGAAAGAAGGGAAGAATGAATTTTGATGGTCAACCTATCCTAAATATATAATGTATAATAAGATAGCATACACAAAATAAATTGCATGAATAGAAGCAAATTTTATGAATTAGCAGAGCCAACTACCTTTTCAAAATTGAACTTTCACACCTTTCTTGAGCATCTAGAACATTCTAAATTATTTTCTTTCTTTCAAATTAACCCATTTTCTTGGGAGAAAATGAAGCAAGCTCACAGACATTGTGCATTGTGTAGATTGTCATAAGCCCCTTTTTATTTCTGTGCTACATTTGCTGAACGGAGTGAAGTACTGTATAGAAAATAACTTGTTCTGCTTTAATCTGAAAAAAATTACATTTTAATGAACATTTACAGCATATGTTAAAAATCTAGCATGTCTAAGAAATTTTCAGCAGTGTGATTTGTTATTAGGTGCCCACAAAGAAGAGGCCATCAATTGTTGGATGTTTCCAGTTTATACTCATTCTTAAAGATTTTCCATATACATTCTTCTAGACAATCAAATGGCTCTCTTTTCTCATCAACATACGTAGTTTTTCTGCTCAATAGCTAGGAAGTAGAGCCGTAAGTGCATTCATGGAATCTTGCTGATTTTTCATTAAGGCACTTGAGTGCAACTTGGGAATAAAGTGTTCTGGTGCATTCCTCAGTCACCGAATGTCGACCAAAACCAGGGTTCCATTATATTTCCCAGATGGATTGCTGAATTATCGAACACACATGAATGCTATGCAGCCTTGATTAGAGAATTGTTAATCACCCTATGATGGTTTGTAGGTCAAAAACCAATTAAAAATCTGTGACTGGAATAAATGATTAAGGAACATTTAAATGTACAATTTAAAAGAAAAAAGAAAAAGGGGAGTCAAAAATGCTAAATTATTTGCACTTTTTTTCCTGCTCTACAAGAACTGGTCTTAGAATCACTAATCCTACAATATTACCCGATTTATAAGTTTTAAAAAATAGCTTGACCAATAAAAATGTGTATTCGTCTTCAAGCAAATACCTTGCTTGTCAGGAAGGCTTATTTAAAATACCACTGTTCCAGCTCTAGTCCTGGATTTTATTGTTTCCTTCCCCTAACATAAATTATGTATGATGTTTTAGGGAGGCTTTGAAGTTCAATCAGTTTTGGCAAAAGAGTAGTACTTTGCAAATAGTTAAATTAGAATTCTGTCTGTAATTTATCCCTTTGAAACATTTCTGCATCAGAGCGATCTGAAAAATAAATGAGCAGCCATATCCACTAGTTTTGCAAAATATACTGTTGGACACCAAGGGAAAGAACATTGGCTTGGATTATTTTCAAGGCAGCATGAAAAGACTGAACAAAGAAATACAATATTTTCTCTTTAATCAGTGATATAAAAAAAGATCACTGATTTTTTATTAAAATATTAAAAATTGGGTAATGCTAGCTGATGTTAGTATTTTAAGTGATGGAAGAGAAAAGACTTTTGAATGCACATATGTTAAAATATTTCAGATTGTATTTTTTATGAAATTAAAAGAATTAAACTTTTTTTGTAATTTACTCTTGAAGTTTAACACAGTTGAAACCATCACTCCTTCTTTTCACTTTTATAGACTCATAGAGTGTAATAGAGCCTGGTGCTTTCTCAAAAAATGCTTGTATCTATGACTCCCTTTCCATAGTGTTCAGAGAATAGTAGTTTGTATTAACTATGAGGGTATGGAAAATAAATACTAAATATTTAATACTTTTTTTGCTCTTTATTTAATCGGGCGGTGATATCACAAGGGAGTGTTATTTTTTTGCTTTGTTTTGGTTTTTGCTTTGTTTTGCTTTTTCTGGGAGTAGCATGACTGTTATCTTGACAGTGAAGAAATCTTAAGTTCCATGGTATGGTACAATGTGAATTTCATTTTATAAATATTTCATAGACTATTAGCCCATATGTGTTTTGTCCAACACAAAGTAGTGACTAGTTCATGAGAAAAAAACTTGCTATAAAAACAAACAAACTTGCTGTTCTTTCAAATTTCTGTCAAATCTTGAGGAAAGTTATTTTTAAAATAACTACCGTGGTGGCAAGTATTTATACTTTATAGGTAGGTTGAATTTTCTGAAATTTCTAAAAGTATTATTGGCCCTACCCAGTTATATGAAAAATCTATCTGAATGATAACAGTTTAAATAGTATCATAAAGCAATATACTTAGGTAAATAGAAGAATTTGGGGATTTTAATTTGTATCTATTGAATCAATGTCATATGAGAAGAACCGTAAAATTCTTTGGCCCATTTGACCCTACCCTGATATTCTGCCAAATTCTTTATACACAATTCTTCAAAAGTCTTCAAAGCTACCATTGACATCTTATTATGTCCCCAAAATGAGGGAAATAAATGTTGACTTGTATTTATATATTTTCATTATATTCATGTACCTCCTTTTAATATCAGCTGTGATACTTACTGGATACATTTTATGTGTGCTGTTATAAGAACTTTCATAATGTTATTTTCTTTAACATGATAAGTCTATAGGTCATTTTCTTAGATAAGATAACATGAGTTACAGATTAAATGATCAAATATAAAAAAAAATCTGTTTATTTTACTATTCATATTTATAGAGTACTCACTATACTTCAGTTACTTTTTTAGGCACTTGGAATACAAATGGCCCAAATAATTAATATTCCTTCTTCTATAGAATTTATATTCATATAGGGGAGAAAGGTGAAAGCATAAAAAATAACCTACGAAGTAAATAAATCTAAAACTTGATGGAACTTGGATGAGTTTAGTTCTCTTTGCTTTTAAGACCATACTCTTAGTCACTTTTCTTTGTAATAAAAAATGTTATACGTGAAGGAAAATTCATATAAAATTCAGGTTTATGTGGTTATCTATCCCTCATGTCCATTAGACAGCTCATCTTGACTGACAAAGTAAGACTTTATTAAGGAAAATTATCAAACTATTTCTCAAAATTGAAAATGCCTCTCAAGTTTTCAAATCAAGTGGGAATAAACATGTGCTTTCATGAGAAGGACCAGTTCACAGTTGCAGAGATGATATGAGTCTTTAACCTAGTGGACTAGAATTAGGAATCATCCACCTTCGTGACAGTACCTTCTATTAGAATGGAAGAGAATTAAAAAAAAAAAAAGTTCTCGATTTTACTTACAGCATTCTTATTTTTCTTCTTAGTTTTCTCTGTCTCCATTACCTTAGAGGGACTAGAGTATAGACTCTTAAGCAAAAATCTTCTTAAATAACAATCATTATTTCTCTAATGTGAGTTCTATAATGAATCCATTATAAACAGAATTGTCATCGCTGCTAGTAGATGTGTCTAACCAAGTTGTTCTAATCGACAACACAATCTTTAAAAGTGACTGGTTGGTCTTAGGGAAGGGTAGGGTCAAATGGGACAAAGAATTTTACCTTTTTTCTCATATGACATCGATTCAATAGATAAAAATTAAAATCCCCAAATTCCTCTATTTACCTAAGTATATTACTTTAAGGTTCTTTTCAAACTATTACCTTCCAGATAGATTTTTCATATAACTAGATAGAGCCAATAAAACTTTCAGAAATTTCAGAAAATTCAACCTACCTACAAAGTATAAATACTTGCCAACCACGGTAGTTATTTTAAAAATAAGTTTCCTAAAGATCTGACAGAAATTTGAAAGAAGAGCAGGTTTGTTTGTTTTTATAGTAAGTTATTTTCTCAAACTAAAGTCATTACTTTGTGTGGGGCAAAACACATATGGGCTAATATCTTACCATATTATCTTTTTTCTGTTTGACACCTGCAGGTTAATATATCATTCCATAACATATGGACTATGAATTACTAGCATACAGCAAACTCACATACTTGTATCCTTGGATGGATTTGTTAGAAAGTACCCAATCAGTTGTTGAAAAGATGTTCTTTAATCTCTTTTGTGTTATTTTCAGTTTGGAATTGTTTTAAGAGTTGTTATTAGTTTCAAGAGAAAACACATCCTAATGGTAACTCCTGAATTTTAGCTTCACATTGTTGCTACTTTGCCAGCTAAGTATGTTGGGGAGGAAATCTGGACTAGTCAGTAAGTCATAAGTGGAGAGACAAATGATTATTACTGTTGGATTTTTTTCCTGCTGCTATCTGATGGTAATTATGATTGAATCTATGACAACAGGAAAAAGTGTTCAGAAAAAAAGTATATAGGAATATATTCATATATATGGTAACAAATGCAATAATCATAACTTGATTAGGAATCATTATAAGCAATACTGTAGAGTACAAACAAATCATATCTCTTTGTTTAACAAGAAATTGAAATAATCTCCAACCTCTTCCCTCTGCCTTGTTTTTGATATTTATTTCTGAAATATTTTAAAAATTCTTAAAGTTTAAAATATTATCTTTCATAACAGAAACTATAGGGTTTAGCAGTGTTGAGAGAGAAATCCAGCTAAATACATAACTAAATAGCATAATCATGCCCTCTATCAGTTTTACTTGTATATAGTTGAATTAGTAGAGTTTATCCTGAATTTGAGAATTTTAAAGAAAGTTGAAGCAATCCTTATTTTAAAAATTGAAAATTTACTACCTATACAAGTCGTTACCTAAAAGTACTTAGCCATATGAATTACTCAGCTTGGAATTTGCTACTTCTTTCTTTAGCCTTCCTTTACTCTTGCCTAGAAATCCCGTATTTTTCTTAAATAAAAACTTACATAGCTCTCTTTTATCTCATAAAACTGTGTTGCACCCAGACATAATGTAGAATAAGTAGAATTGTCAATATAATGAATACTCTCATTAAAATTCAACTTAAAGTAGGAAAGCTCACATCTAAAGAGTGTGTGTGTGTGTACACTGAATTTGAGTCAAATTTTACCAAGTGATCCTGTATGTGTGGATTCATAATTCCAGCATGTGTTTTTCTAAATGATCATCATTACCTATATGACAGCAATTTCACACTGTTTAACCTATTTCCTCCCATTTTTTTCCCAGTTCTAACCATAGTATATAGGCATTAATTGTACTATTATATTTGTCACCTACTGCACCCTCCTATGGCTTTGTATCCCTTCCTTACTTTGAAAAAACAACTGATTTCTTTAAGTGTCCAAGTGACTTCTATATGTAGTTTTCTCCGACTCCCCTCCTTGCCAAAAGTGTTAGCTCTTTACTCTTTAAAAGGACCATTATTCTCTACTGGTTATTATACTACCTTCTAGCTTATTGTTTGTACTTGAATATTGATTTCCCATTGCTCTATATACAACTTGATTGCAAAGTTGAGAGCCAAATCTCCAAAATCCTAGAAACAAGCAAAGTGCTTTACAAATAATAAGTATTTAATGAATGTGTGTAGGAGGGGAATAATGGAAAGAAAGAAGGGAAGAAGAGTGTGTGGCACCTCAGACAAATCATTGCCTCTTTTCTTTTCAGTTTTTGGAAGGTGGAAAATAATACCTACCTGACAAGTTTTCCTACGATTCGGAAGAAAAGTAAATGAAAAACACTAGGAATGGCCAGATCTTTTGCTTCACCAGATAAAACTTTATCTAACCTCCATTTACTATTCAGTGTGTAAGCAAAAAATAAAGTGCTCTGTGAATAGACCAGTTAATGGTAATGGACCTGAACTAGTCCCAATAATGAGGTTTTTGTTCCTGCTGCGTTGACCACCTTTCATGCATGAAAAAAAAGACCCTATGAGGCACAAGGATCTAATCTTAAAATGCATTTTATTAATGCATTTAAGTGAAGAAGGCATAGTCAGACTAGTTAATATAATCAAGACTTGAGTGGTATTAAATTTGAATTTGAATATAAAAACAGCCTTCACTTTCCTTGGGTAAAGTTGAATTTTCTCTTCAAAAAAGGAAACAAAAATGGTTGTCTGTTTAACTTTGAGCTTGACTAGAATTCATGCCAGGTTAGATAAACATTCTCTGCGTTAATCGTTGTTATAGATATTTGATCGTTTAAAGAACAACTATTTAATGAAAGAAAATGAATGGGGCATTTTATTTTACCCTTGGACAGTAAATCCAGAGAACTCATTGTTTAGAAATTACTACACAAGGTAGCATCACCCAATTTATCATATAATTCAAAATCACACCTTAATAAATCTATAAATGTTTTCCAATTTCAGCTAGGAAGAGATTCAAAATATTCTTTTGTTTGTTTTAAATTACATTGATGACAATTCTGAGATAGTATAAATTACCTCAATTATTTGTCTCACTAAAGCAAAAGGTCACTTTTACTGTGTCACACTGAGGAAAGTTACACATCTAGAAACAACATTCAGAACTTCTGAGGGGAAAGTAGACAATTCATATCAATACTTTGTCTCCTTAATCTGAGTAGATTTTTCCGTCCTGAGAAATCATCTTCCGCGAGTTCTATATATTATGCCAAAGTCACAGAAGTCCCTGATAGTGCAAACATTTTGAAGAGGTATCTGGGAATCTGAAATAATTTTATGGCTATGAAATCAAATTTGGCTTCTGAAGAAAGAACCAGGATAAATGACATACAGGGTTAAACTCTGATAAGCTAAGGACATTAAAAATATAAGCAGAGAATACTGTTTAAATAATAGAATTAGTTGTAGGGGACATCCCAATTAGCAGCATAGAGAGAGGGCTTTCCCTTCCTACATATACCCCATGGGTATCAGTCATGTCTCCCTGACTCGATCACTTATTGAAAATAAAGAGGTCTTTCATTCTTGTTTCCCTTTCATTTTATTTAGACAACTGCTGAGGTTGGAGTTTACAACCAACATTTCATGAAACAGAAATAAAATAGTTAAGTTCTAATAAAGCAATTCATTCAAAATATCTTTCTTGACAAATCCCACCTTCAAAATGTATAGTGTCATTATGCTTAATGACATAAGATGGATATGAAGTAACTAGGAAAACCAATCAAATAAACCAAATCAAACTAAAATAGACTTTTTGTCTGTATAATCAGATTAGTGGTCACCAGAAGGGAAGAGGGGAAAGAAGGGGGAGATTAATTATATGGTAAAGGATAGAGTGTGACTATTGATATGGGATTAGTGTAGTCTATACAGATGATGAGGATGCATATCTTAGAAATATATAATGTTAAGATTCAATGTTTTTTCAGTATCATTAAAATAAGCTTTTAAAATCTAAAAATTAAAAAAAAAACTTGGTATCATTCTTAAATATCTACAAAATGGAATCATTTAGTAGTGCCCAAAGTTCTTATCATCATATGGACCAGGACAATGTTCTGTCCCTTTGCAAATAGCTTTTTATAATCCGATTATTTTTAAATTAATTTTTAAAGTTTAAAAACCTTTTAGAATGCTTACAAATCTAGCTATAGTATTTATTCCAAATACTTCACTAATCAATTTTGAAGGAGAAATTCCAATTATTATTAAAAGACTGAAGGCATTTTATGCTCTCTCTTAAAAAATGTATTTTTCTCTCAGGCAATATAACTAAGCAATGTTTCCAGAGGCAAGGAAGTCATGTTTCTTGGTGTGTATTTTATGCCAGTGTATAAAACAGGATGGTCCTACTATTTCAACTGCTATGAGATCCCAAATTTTTTAGAGCTTAAGTTTTACAAAAGTTTCAAAAATCAGCTATGAAAATTGCAGGGTAGGCTTATTTGCATTGGGTACCAGGGAGAATATTTTTAGCTCAGAGCTATTTTAGACATGACTGGGTAAAAGTGAACTCCCTTACTACCTCAAGAGCATGCATACATTTCTGCAATAAATAATGAAAAATGAAAAAGGCATGAAGAATAATACCGCAATTGGAATTAGCTCCTTTCTCTTTGAAAGGAGGTTAATGTGTAAAAGGGTATCCCTATTCATGGCAGCCTGAACACTGATAAATAATACATAATGCTAGTGATTAGCAGCTAATTTCAATATTTATTGAAAACTGCCATTTCAGAGCAATCAAAGCATATCAAGAATTGTGCTATTATCTATTTGTTTAAATTTTCCATAAATATTGAGTTTCAGTCATTATCATTAGAATAATTTGTTATTAACTTCCTGGAATCTTGAATACACATGGAAAATGATTCAAATCTTACATCCTGAGATTTTTCTGCCTATTATACTTCATAATTTCGAGTCAAATAAGGGAATACATTATTCAATGAAGCCGATAAAGCAAATTTCATAGAGAAGGCTGTTTCTGAGAACAATTATTAAATTGTGTAAGTTTGTATCTGGTACCATTGAGTTTCCCCATTTACTGTGATTTCATGGCAACATTTGTATTGTTACTGTAAGCATCTTGGGACCACACTCCAGGGTTCTTGTCAGCCTCAAGGAAGATTTTGTAAGATTCACCTGTTCAGGGGACAAAATGGTCAGCAAAGCTATTTCTAAGCAAAAATAAATGAAATTAATTAAAGATAGTACACCCTTTAAGAGATAGAATAAGGGTGGATCATATTCCAAGAGAGAAACAGGCCAGGAGGATGTTAGTTTAGGTTTTTAAGGAGTCTGGTAGCCCTTATCCCCTCCCAGGGACATCTTAGTAGATCCCCTTTATTGGAGGACATTAGTTTGGCACCACTCATCATCTTTTGCCTTTCTGATTGGAGGTCTGCCTGTTCCCTGCTGCTTCTGCTCACTGTCTAGCAATATCAAAGGCAACATATACGTTCTCTTATGGGGTTTCTCTTATAGCTCCTAGCGCTGTAGAGTCCCTCTCAAGCAGAAAATACATTCATACTCACAAGAAAATTCACCCATCTAATCAGGGACAGAATATTATGGCTGCCCACTTGATGCCAGACATTATGCTAAATACAATATGTATATAAAGAACAGTAATTACTGGATACAGTGTTTCAGGGCATGGTCCACATACATCCCAAGGTCTCCACTTAAGATCTGGCACTGGGAGCTGGTGGGGAGAGCAATCAAAATAAACAACAAAATAAAATAGAACGCTTCCTCTCACTTCCTGCCTGCACACTCACTTCATCCCTGCCTTCCTTTAAAGAAAAAAAAATTATTTGCCCTAAAGTAGTTCATGATCTAGTGGAAAAGATGGTTACATACTAACATGTGCTGTAATAAAAATAACAACAAATGTTTAATTGCAGGGAACTCTTATAAATACTTTAGGTGTATTAATATTTATAACAATCCTTGTAGATGTTATTGATAACTCCATTTTACAAATAAGGAAATGTGAGGTCATGAAGTTAAGTGCCAAGGTGTTATGGTTCAAGAAGAGAGCATATAACTATCCAGAGGATTTTGAGACCGATTAACAACGGATTTATAGAGGCAGTGAGTCTCAATGGGACTTCAAAATGGTTAAGTATTGGAACGATGAGGAAAAATTGACAGGCATTATGTTCACAGAATGTCAAAAAGTCACAGAGAATATTCAGTACACTGAGGATGTAAGATAGAAAGGGAGGGTGCAAATGACGAAGCCAATGAATCTCCATTTGTGAAAAGGTCTGGGTATTCTAAGAGTTGATTTTATTCAGAGATTTTCTGCAGAAGAGTGAATCTTTTAACTTTGCCAATGCTTACTCACCAAATGCAATGTACTCATTCCATTTTTTTGCTGTCTTGCAATACCAGGCTGACTAATACCATTAGAAAACAATAAAAACAAATATTCACTGAAATGATTCTCCAAGGAAATTGAAATATATTAGGGAATACTAAGACTACAAATCTTTTGAATTTCCTAATATTGGAATTTCAGGTCACTCAGCAGAACAATGAGAAGATTTGGGGCAGGGAAGTCATCTCTTGCTCCTCTAAATAATGAAGCTGGTTGGTTACAGGAAAGTGTGGTGGACTGGCAGTTAGGCTTATCTGGATTCAATTCCCAGGTCTGTCACTCTTTGTATGACTTCATGTAAGTCATTTAGTCTCACATGTCTTCCATTTTCTCAACAATAAAAGGGGTGAGGAAGGAACACTGATAAACAAGATCATTTCAAATGCTTTTTCAAGTTCTTACATCTTAATTCCATGATACTAATCTTATCCTAGGCAAAAGGCAAGTTCTGATAATAGACCTAGATTTCTTGTTAAATTATCTTCTTGCAAACAAAAACAAAAACCCAACGAACAGATTTATGTCTATGGAATGGCAAAATTTTGATGTGAGCAACTGAATTTTGTTTAATAATCGACATACAGCTAATAAGGAGATATTTCATTAAATATGGAAACTAAAATGACATAATGGCAATGCTTTACTAATTTAAGAGGGTCATTTAAAAAATAATTTTATGCACCTGAATACCTCCATATTGCATTTAAAGGAGCAGAATTAGATAATCTAAGTGACTTCCAATTATCCAGTAGCTGAGCAGTAGTAGGTTGGAGTCTAGACTTATGTCTTCTGATTCTTCGTCCTGTTCATTTTACCACAAGAATTGTTTTATGTTGACAGTTAATACTTAGTGGTATAGACAATTTCATGAATGATAGGAATATCCTATCTCAAATGATGCCAGAAACGTAATAGGCATTAAATCAAATATATTGATCACTTGAACCACAAAGAGAGCAACTTGCATATCTAAACTATGTGAAGTATATGGTAGGAATGTAGGAATGATTGTCAATGTGCTGATTTCTATAGAACATGCAGTGTAGCAGAATGCCTGGGAGGACCAAGGGGAGCGTTTCACACAGCAATTACATAAGGCAACTGACCTCAAGGTATTTCTACTTACTTGAGTTTGCAAACAACTTTGGTTATTGATAAGCTTTAAGAAGTACTATATCCTTCCTGAACTTTTAAAATGAATGCACCTATGGACTATAGAATTACCAAAGTGTGTTCTCCATGATCTAAAATATATTTTGAAGAAATGATGTGCAAGTGTTACTGAGACATTAGACCACTTATTGTCTTAAATATACAAATTAATATTCCCTTTAAGTGTCCAGGAAGGTGTATAAATGGTATGAGGAATGCAGCATTTTCCAAACTTCTTTGAGAAAACTTCCTCCATAGACCACGCATATACCCATACAGCATTTAAAACAAATGAAAAATCTGATATAAATAAGGATTTACTTTCCCCCAGTAAAATAGAATAAGAAGAATAATGAAAGAAAATTAACTTTTTGAAGAAAAACATGTAGATACCTATAGGGCATTATAATATAAAAGCTATGCATGTTTTCTTTTTAGTAAAGGTACAATACAGAGGCAGAGAAAGTGAGTTTTTAATATTTTTAGTTTTCTGCTACTTTATAGCAATTAGGATTGGCATTTGAAATCAACTGTACTTGCTTAATAAAACTATAGCATAATTCAGGAGTATAGAATGATAAGGAGAAAGGTCCACATATGCTCTGTGGGACATAGTCTATCAGACTGTATGAAGTGATTTATGAACAATTAAGACTACTACGGAATTTAATGTATTATATAGATGTTGATATATAATGATACACATGTTGAATCTATATAATAATATGATGTAATGTTCCTTCAATAAACTTAAATAAAAAAATCAACCAGGAAAAGCTCAATACCAGAAAAATTTTTAGTGAAATAAGTACAACATTATACTTTCAGTATATTGAGTAATATTAGCAAGGAATTCATTATGCAACATTGTTGATCCTGTTTTTTTTTTATATATTTTAAAAATATACTTTTAAATTACTGTAATCTAGATCTATCATACCATACTGATATTCTATGTATTTATTCAGTGTTACAATATTTCTTATTCTATGTTTAGCTTTAAAAATGGACACTTTAATAAGAACATAATGTAGAAACAATTTTACAGGCTATCTTTCATGAATCATATGAACCATAGCTTACCTTCGAAATACATAAAGTGATAACTGTATTAGCTGTAGAGCAACAAAAAGAAAAAAAAATATTATGACTAACTTCTCTTAGAGAATGAAAGATTAGGCCAGGAAAGATAAAGTAGATAGTATTTTAGGGGACGTAAGGAAAATATAAATGAAATAATTAATAAAATGATAAACAAGTATATGCTTTATATTAAATTACCTAAAAAGCAGTATCACCTATAAAATATTGATATAAAACAGAAAATAAATTAAAAAATGAAAAGAGAGCACATATGAATCTATAAAACCTTTGGTGGTAAAATTATAAAATACTGATAAAACACAATTAGCTAATTTTTAAATCTTTGATTTAAAACCTCTAAGTCCCATTAAAGAGCTGAATTTGCAGAGTATCCTTAATGATAGTAATGAAAATATTCCTTATCAAGATTTATGGATTTCTTAAAACCACTCGGAAAACAAATACAAAATAGTATTAAATGTTAATGTAACATTTAATGTAAATGCAATGTAACATTAAGCATTAATGTTAATGCTTCAGACGAAAATCTAATAAAAAAATGAATTAAACACTTATTTAAAAAGTGTTAAAAAAAAAAAAAGGTAAAATAAACCAGAGAGAAGAAATAAAGATTAATAGATTAGGAAATGAGAAAAAGTGTTAATATATAATTCCAGGACCTAATAATGCGCGTGATATTTAAGCTCCACTGCAACCTAATAGTAGGTAAGGGTGTGCGCAAGGCAATTCAGGGAGGGAAAAGTCACCTGTGCATCACAAAGAGAAAGAGAGGAAGAAATTAGAGAATAAATTGAAATAAAGGCTTCGCTTCTTCTTCTGTCCAAGTTAAAATAATCACCCCATAACTCTTGATTCCACCTCCATCAAAATCTATTTCAGTCTCAGGATTCTCCAACCAGGAATAATCTGCTGTGACACCATTATTCTTCTGGTTGCTCAACCTGGTAACGTAAGAGTAATTCTTGACTCTTTTACCTCTATCCCACCCCTCAGTATAGTGAATTAAACTGACAACCCTAAAGCACATCACAAATCTTCTACTTCTTATTTTCCCTTATTTCTCTCCTCCTTCTATCACATCATGCTGGTCAACTGATGTTTCTTCCACTTTATCTTCCCACAGCAAGTATTACCTCCTAGAATTCTTTTTCCATGTAAGAAGTGAGAATTGGCATCCTTTTTAAATAGCAATTAACAACAGAATTTTCAGTTCCTTAAGCACCTCTTCCCTATCAAGCATTATTTTATTCAACACAACATCCACGTCTTAGTTTCTTGTCTACCCAGGTTAATTTACTCTTTCACCATGTGTCATTTTCTAAGATTTTTTTTTCTCATACTTGCTTTCCTTTTTTCACTGAGAAGTTCCTTGTTCCTCTTGGTTACTAAATATCCCACTCAGGCCTCTTACCATTCCCAATTTCCCACCATGTCAGATTCATTTGATAAATATTTCTGATTTTTTATCTTTCCAGGTTTTAGCCTGGAAACGTCTTCACTATTGCAAAGATATTATGAAGATAGAACATTTAATATGTATTCCTTCAAGGAATGTCTATAAATTGCAGTGATTGTGACTGACATAAGGATTACAATTACCACCCTTTTCTAAGATTTATAAAATTTATTCACAAACCTTAAGGATTGCATAGTGTATAGGCATTTAAATTAAAATGGATCCCTTCCTTATTTGACAATAGTTTAAAAAGAAATCACATATTCTAATGTCTCAGATATATACAGCCCTAAATACTCTTCATATGGTGATTGCCCCTGGGAAATCAATGAAAATTTTTCAAGAAAATGGCTCACCAGCTCACCAGTCTCAAAAGTGAGACATTCTATATAATTTCAGGGTCCTCTCTGATTTCTATAAGATAGTCTCCAAAAAGTAAGGTAAATTTGCATGGATATCCTAATTATACAGTGATTTTCCTGAATGACCATGTCTAACATTGTATCAGTGTCCTGCCTTAGGTGAAACTAAAGTCATAGTTCTTTCCTTAGAAGTTATTTTCATGGCTGTAATGATCACTGACAAACAATAGATATATTTTTCAGACAAGATAGCAAAAAATAAAACAACCACAGCGCATATTCAAGTTATTTTAATAACGCCCTCCCCAACCAATGCTCCGTATCAGTAATGTTTATGATCTGAGAAACCATAAAGACATAGAGTATCAACTCTAATACAATGATAGGGATTACGGATAGCATGGGTAATGAAATATGCCAGTAATTAATAACAGGTCTTTCCCTTCCTCGTATTTTTTTCCCCTAAAGATTTTCATAAAAAAGTTTTAATTCATGTATTAATAGAGATGCTACTGACAAACTGAATAGCTCTAAATTTATTGTCATAAAATGTGAAATAATATAAAAAGCCAAGTACTGTAACAAAAATGTAGCTCAGTCTACATGTCCTCAGTGATTATATCGACTACAGGTATGTCATAACTAGACAACCGTGTGAAAAAAGAGGTTGTCAAATTATGTGTGTCATTATAAAAATATTAACGGTTATTTTTTAATCTCATTGACATCATGTGCACAATTAATGGTATTAAGATATTGAAGTACTTAATAAATTAAGTATTGAATTTAACTGTATATTATGTATTCAGTATCTAAGAATAAATTCAGCCACATTTATGTTTAAGAAAAAAAAATCTTCAATCAAAAATGTCCATTCATAATAGGAAATGCAAATGTGTAATTGCAAATTCATGTTTAATTAATTTTCTCAAAAATAAAACACTTTGTAATTTAAAAAATAAATACTTCAGGGCTTTTTTGTTAAGCAATTTGAATAATACTTTACTATATCAATAAACACATTATCATTTATGCACAGAGATAATATGCTGAAATTTGCTAGTGAATATTATTTCTAATTAGTAATCATGACCAATGTGCTTTTATTTATTTTAAAGTACATATTTCATTTTTATGTCATATTGAGTTTCCTTACATCCTTGATAACTGCATTTTTATTATGAATGCCTTCATATTTACATGCACTAAAAGGCATTTATAATTTAAAATAGAACAGCAGTTTTTAAAACATACAAATTTACTGTATAAGTGACTTTATGAAATAAGTCATTATTTTTTAGGTTGATGCATTACTGGCAAAGATAACTTGTATGTGCTTAAATCAATGATTTTATTTAAAATCATCAGGCGTTTTATAAACACGATGAATGGTGCTCATGAAAGATAAACAAGAATCTTCTCTTAAACAATGTCAATCATGCACAGATGACCTTTGAACAATACAGGAATTTGAAGCAGCACCCCAGCACAATAGGCTAATCCACGCATGTGTCAATTCCCCTCAAACTTAACTTCTAAAGCCTATTGGTAAGGACTAGAATCCTTACCAATAATATAAAGTCGATTAAGACATATTTTGATATTTATGGATTACATACTTATACTAGACTCTTGAAATAAAGTAAACTAAAGAAAAATGTTATAAAGAAAATCAAAAGGAAGAGAAAATGTATTTGTCTTTGTGTTTATAAAAAATCTGCTTATAAATTGATCCTTTATTGATTCAAATACATTGCTCAAGAATCAACTGTATACAAGTTCTAAAATGAAGGATTAAATTCTATAATGGAAGGAAATAGTTATCAAATATAAAATAATTGTGGGTCATCAAACATAGGTGTGATTGCTGGATGACATCTCATACATAGCACAACTCTACTTACCATGTCCAGACCTTCAGTTATACTCTATATGAATGAAGAATTAAATATTCTAATCTAGTCTTATAAATCTATCTTCACTTTATACAAAATCTATTGTACCACTCATTCCTACCTAAGATTGGGTCACATTTAGTGTGATTTTGTCGTGAGGTCACTTCTTTCTCCTCCCTTTCTATGCACTAATCCCTAGCTTCTACTTCGTTCCAGGGGGTAAAGTTAGGAGAAAAGGAAAACATAAAGTTTTGCACAACCAAGAGTCATCATCAGACAATAATGCTTTCTGGTTGAGACAGTATCCAAAGCTGATTACGATGGGCCACTTCAATTTCTTGAACACTCTCCGCTGAATGTACCTTATCCTCAGCCTCCACTCCTGTCTTAAGCCCACATATCTGATAGGATGATGATGACTTGTCTCCAGCCTTCCTTGTCAGAGGTCCAACAATTTGTTACTGTCATCTCTGAAAATCACTGGGGGTTAACCCTCTTTTAGGAATGACTGATTCAGTTGAGCTTCTTCTGTGAGATCTACCAGTAGCATGGAAAACGTGACTCATCTTTGGTCCTGACTTGCTGATGCAGCATCTCACCCCTCACGTCATCTTTCCTCACTTTCCAGTTCAAGGTGGTATCTAGAATTTTTAAAGAATAAATCAAGTACGAGTTCCTACCTAATATAACAACAATAATGAAGACAATAGGTAGAGAACACTTATCAAATTCTGAATTCTTTAGAAAGCTGATATTTCCTTTGCCCCTTGATGTCTGCTCACTAACCAGCTCCAGCCTGCCCTGTTTACCTTGGCATATTGTATCCTGGTCTCCAGACATGTGGCTTCTGGTTAAGTTTAGCACCACACAGAGGACACGTTGGGGGGAAATCGAAGCTGGAAATCTGTTCTCCTGATCCAGTCCCTCCCAGGCTGCAGGTCGCAAGACTGTTCTTCTGAAGCCTGTAGCTTCTCCTGGAACCCCTCCTGCAGCTACGGAGCTACCCTGGGTTCCCAGGGCCACTCTTTTCATTACCCTCTTCAAGTCAGAAGGTGGTAAATCTCCTCTGTTACTTGCTCCAGATTCTGACAAGTCCCATTTTTTATTTTCTGAAAACTTCTCTTTGTAATCAACCCATTATTAACATGTTCTTAATAGCATTTCAGGTATGTCCTCTATATCCTGTTGGGCCCTTGACTGTTAAGCTTGGATTAATGTGAAGGGAAGCAGCCTACTCCCTCCAGGTTGCTCTGTCACATTCTGTATTTTTCCTTTATTAGTACGCCCACTGCTCTCTTTAAAGAAATCCTTCTCATCGTCTTGTCAGACTTAATAAAATGTACTCTTATCTAACCTGGAATTGGATGATGGACTAATGCTGGCAGAAACGAGTTTCATAACTTTAAAAACCTTTGGCAGAAATGGTTTAGCACTGGTGTGAGAATGTGGCAAATAGAAAAAATAAGAATGATTTTTCAATATCCTGCAACATGTTTTTATGGCTTGTGGTCTAGGGGATGTGGAAGGGATGAAAGTTTCAGGCATAGAAATGGAAAGAATATTTCTTCCTCTGAAATAAAGACAAGAAAAGGAGCTATATGAAAGGGCCCAGAAAAGATCTATGTAAAGAGCAAGACTGCAGGAGGACTCAATGTTGTCAGCACATGAAGAAAGTGCTAATAGTCATGAGGGCTGCAGAAGTTCCTCACTCTACAAAATAACCATTCCCAAACAGCCACACACACTTTAAAACCTCTTCTTATGTAGAGGGTTATAAACTTAAAAGTGACTTTTTAGTCAACAGGCAATTCTTACATTTAAAGAAGAAGCCTTTTTCCTTCCTTCTTTCCTTCCTTCCTTCCTTCCTTCTTTCCTTCCTTCCTTCCTCCCTCCCTCCCTCCCTACCTTCTTTCCTTTCTTCCTTCCCTTCCACCTTTCCTCCCTGCCTCCTTTCCTCCCACCCTTACTTCTTTTTTAAGGAAAAGCACAGGTGAGCAGAGACAGGCATGCAGGAAGAGAGTGTGGAAAGAAGTACTTTATTTATTGTATTTAATTTTCCATCTCAGTTGTTTCCTGCAGGCCCCAGGATGTGACTCCGGGACCGGAATGTATGTGGACTGTGCCCAACCACTACCTAGCATGCACCTAGATTATTTCTTAATAATTTCTGAATTGATGCTTCCTTTATGTCCATGTAACTTTAGTGGATTAAGACAAAATTCGAGGTTTGCAGTCTATAGTAAAGTTCATACTATTTTCAAATTCGAGGTAAGGTGGTTGCTGACAAGAAAATGAACGCTTTTGTATGGCTAGTGTATGGAAAGTCTTGCTAATTTTTAAAAAAGCTGAACACATTAATTGTTACTGAGTATGGCAAATCTATTCAGGAATGCATTTCTTTTCATTTATTTCCCTTAGAAAGTTTGTTAATATTCAAGCTTAAAACCAGTGGAAAAGATCCTCAGATCTAGGAAATCTCTTGAGAAACTTTGCTTGGCTATTATTTCCTCCATGCCCACTCACACATTTTTTTTTTTGTTTTGTACAAGGCATTTCTAGAACTATACAGGATCTGGGAATTTACCCTAATTCTAAGTTATCTAACAAGAGATTCGTGAATGAGGATAGAAATTGAAATAGTTCTCTTGGGATACGGTAGTCAGGGTATTTACATTTCGCACTTATTCCCAAGTCCCAATGCACACAAATCAATATGAAGAGGGGCATGTGATACATGTCGACACAGTGGACTGTCTTACAGGAGAGGAAATTGGAGTTTAGGGAACCTGCATCTTTTATAATGGGACATAATACACCTGTGCCTGCTTGGCAGGGAGACATGTCATGATATTTAAGTCTCTATGCAGTTTGAGCCTTTGCTCTGTAGTAGACACCAACTGTTTTTTTGTTTGTTTGTTTTGAGACTGTTTTCCATGAAAGCATTCTTGATAGGATAGTGCAAACAAAAGACAATCAGCGCCTCTGCTGACAATATAGTCAGAAACTTGACAATATAGTCAGAAACTTGGGGAACACCAAGAATTGTCCCCCAGCAGACTGGAATTATTATATGCGACATAAATTAAGATCTGTAATTTAGAACTTTCAAATATCTGTATTTTTATCTAAAACATAGCTTGCTTTTTATTACCACAGTCATACACCTGAAAATTAACTCTCTGATATCAAGCTTCTATTTCTTTTTAATATTTTAATGAGGTATAGTAGAAATAAAACTTGTTTCAGGTGTTCAACATATTGATTTGGTATTTGGACACCTAAAACGTGATCCCCAAAAGTTTACTTAACAGCCATCTCCATACACAGGGATAAATGTTATGATGAAATTTAAAATCTACTACCTTAACACGAATATAGTGTTATTACCATAGCTGCCATCTTGTATATTATATCCTATGAATAGTCTTATAACCGAAAGTATGTACCTTTTGATCAGTTGCTTACTCGTTTCTATTTCCATGAACCCTATTTGAGTTTTTATTTCTTTGTTAGTGTGAGTTGACAATATAATGTTGTCCAATGAGAGCTTAAATTACTTTGGGTATATAATATGAGGTATTATCTCAAATACACATTTCCTAATACTGCCTTTGAAAATGTTCAGTAATATGAATTCCCATAGTAAATTAGTTTCTATGATTTTTCATTAGCTCAGATTGTAAATGTTTTATTTCCAGGAAAAAATGTAAACCACTGTGAAATTTATGTCATTTGGGATATGGCTATTATTGGTCACTTAAAAAATGTTGTAGAATATCATTGGGAAATAGTTCTTGGCTACATAATACCTGAGTTGAAGTTGATTAATGGTGTTCTTTTAGGAAGTAGCTATAATTATAAGTTACATGCTTTAATATATAGTGTGAATTCAGTAGTTCAGCTCCAGCAGGAAAGATGACATAGGTTAAAGACAAAAAAAAGGTGGTTGTCACTGTGAAATTCAATAGACCATCAGTAAGTTTGTCCTTTTGCAATTAATCCAGGGTCCGCTACCTACTATCCTCACCCACAAACTCTTACAGGACTGGGGAGATTCCTTTACTGGACATAATTCAGGTGTTTGCAGCTATCGGGAGAACTCTACCTCTCTTAAATTCTTTTTCTTAAAGTTATTGTGACTTGCTTTTTCTCATCATTGGAGTACTTAAGACCTAAAAGTCAGTTCAGGTGTTGGCACAGGAAGAAGCAGTGTCTAAGTGTTTGGTCTAAGGAGCCAAAGAGAAGTTCTTGAGACTCACCAGTGATATCACTAAGGAAGTGAGAGCTGTTTTGATAATACAGAATATAATCCTGTTTTTCATGTGTCCCTCCTATTGTAGTTCTTTCAGGAAAGAACTTATGTTTGTCATTGGAATCAGATGGAGTAGTCTGTGTTCTCTATCTCTGCTGCATATCTTTCATCTCATTGTAGTGAAAACATATTCTGCTTTCATCCATCACCATACAGACTCAAAGAAAATTGATTATCTCAACTTATATTTTATCATGATAAAATCACAATAGTCTTTTCTATAATGTAACATACACTCAAATTGCTTGGTAATATTTTTGATAAAGGTAAAAAGAAGTTAAGGTGAACAAATGTGGAGGTATAACTGCATTTTAGGAAAACATTTTCCAAGAAAATGTTAATTGGGGAAAAGAGTCATGAATTTTGTTAAAAACATCAGGATTCAACGGTGGGATGCTCATTCCTCAGAATTTCCTGAGAGCAAAGGAGAAAATGGATCTGAGTGCCGCAGAGAGGCTCTTGGGTTGGTAACATGGGATTTTAAGAGTATGAGACTGAGACACAGTCCTGAGGAGGGGGGGACTTGTACAATGTGAAGCGGTTTTTGATGAGAGTGAAAATAAGAACTGTAGCAATGTGAGATGAAAGTTTGAGGAGAGGATGTCTAAAGAGGATTACACACATGTCGTGCTATGTGCTGTGTTTGCAGTGCCTTGTTGCTGCTAGTAATGATTTATGTTCATTCTTTCAGACTTGATGCTTATGGAATGGGATGCTGGGTGGGGCTAGGGGTGGCCCAGCTTAGATGAATTACCGATGTTAATCAGATAGGAAAAGTAGGAGCAAAATTCTTTTATGATATTTAACACACACACACATTTTTTTAAAGAGCAATGAAGGCAGGGAAAGGAAAGGGAGAGAGGGCAATGGTTTAATTTATTTTTGTTAATTTTTGTTGTCCCCCACTCTCCAAACCCCAGGTCACACAAACCTGGTTCCTTGAGCATAGCAAGGTTCACACCCCAACCACCAGCGAAGTGCCTAAGCCGCCAGGGCCCATCCACACACACAAAATATTAATGAGTGGTGGATTGCATAGACTTACCAGTTGCTTTGAAAACTCTCCAGTATTCAGTGAAATACACACACAAACATAACTTTTATACTTATTTTGCAGTCTTTTATAATTTGCCTTCCCTAATATAATCAATACTCTATTATTTGTTACTCTGTTGTATAAAGGCATTAATAATATGTTTCATTAAATGAAACTAAGTAAGAATGCTTTTCAAAATTCAGATTATTCTGAAATCCCATTTTTAAAAAAAACATGTTCCTTGGAATCTCAATTAGGCCTTGATCTTCCTCCTTCCTAGATCATACAGAGTACAGATAAAATGTATGAACTAAATATTTTCATGCCAGAGAAGTAAACATGTGGCCTTTTAAGAAGAATTATCTTGTCAGATTATTTTCCTTCTAACAGATTGGTCCCAGAAAGCGAGTTTCACCTTTAGCAATTTGAGGGGCAAGAAATACTTCATTTTCCCAGTGAAGATAGCATGGCATTATTCATCATTTCTGCAGTAGCATAATTATTCACTCAGCATGGCAGCTGTAGTTTATAGAACCTTGCTACAACTTGGGTTTGTTTATTGGTTGCGCTTTCCACAGCTTTCCATCATCAAGTTTCATCCTTTCACCACTGTGCTCCTGAGATAATCAGTGGTCAGGCCAAATTGTGCAAAGAGCTTCTTTTTTATCGTAGACTAAGAAGAGCAATACTTTTAAAACATGTCCTTCTAGTATGTTAGTGTATGCTACAACCACATTGACTCCAAGTTGTAAAAGAAAAATATCTTATATATGTCCACAATAAAACTGCTGTAAACAGGCCATGATGATACATATTTATTGGTTTTGAATTATACGAGGGTCCCTTCATTTTTTTCCATCTCAACAAATTATCTTAAATTAAGGAATAGTTGCAAAGTAGTAATTAATTTTTTCCAGATGATGTACTGTCATGTGACTTTAAAATATATTTTAGGCCTACAATGAGCTTGAAAGGCATCTTGTTCTTCTTATTTAGCTCTACTTTTCTATCAGCTTATATTCCCCCACCTTCAGCCTGTCCAAAGTGTTTAGGTTTCCTGAAATAGACAACACAAATGAATTCTAGTCAGTGGCATATATTTTCTTTCTAGACAGTACGTTCTTCTTTTTGACACTCTTTAACATGACGTTATTGAGGTCAGCTGGAGTGCCTAGATTGGGGGTATTGATTTTCTCCTACATTCGAGTTCATATTAAGTTTTAGGCAGTCTGCTCTCAACCTCATTCTGACAACCCTTTCCACCCACCCAACAATAAAAGGAAAAGAGAAGGGGACCTCCTCTAAATTTCCTTCACTGCCTAAAAGCCATTTAGAAAATAATTGCTGTCTTTTTTTATGTTCTTAAGAATTGATTCTATTTTTATTTCAAAAATTCTATTTTTAGTTAAAACTTCAATATTCATACTATTCTTCCCCAAGATAGAGTGAAGACCCAGGCAGGCCTCGTGGAGATTAAGCAGATTTGGAGATTCTGGCTCTGAGACTGTCCCATGTCCAGGTCCAAATTTAGCTCTCGTGTGAACAGGGGAGGGAGCAGAATCTTAATCTGGTCATCTACCTCTTGTGGCAATGTCTCCCCAGAATCATTATGATCAAACTGGCTTTATTGGGAGTAAAAGATATGGTTGTCAGGCCCCTCCATCAATGAAGACCATTGTAGATAAGATATTGGATCTTACCTCTGATTTATGTATTCAACTCTTTCACCAGATGAGAATTTCATTTTTATGGCAGACATAGGACTATCCCACAGCTCCTGACATATTTTTTCACTTTCATCCTCTTTCCATTGGTGAGGTCACATGTATCTGGACTTTAAACTCACTACATTTAAGACTTTCTTAAGTCTTATGCAATCTTCATTCAGCCCTTACCTGACATTTTTCCCACCCACCAAAGGGCTTAAAAAAGTTACAAAGTGATGGGAGTAGGTGCCCATCTTCTTATCAGACACACTATACCAAATTCCCTGCAAATCTTGATGTTAAAGGCTAGTTCTGAGAACTGCATATTGTCTTCTTGTTCACACACACAATTTAATTTCAGTAACCCATGGGGAAGACATCTGCTTCAACAGCTGCCCTAGAATAGGTCAGTACAATGAGGATTAATCAAGAAATCAGATGCAGGATTCTTTTCTGTAGTACCCTGACTTGTTACCAGAATTCTTTTGGAACTCCCCTCACTTGATTTTTAGAAATGGTAGCTCCCATCCATTCCTGTTAAACAAAGGGGCCTGCTGTACAAATGGATGCTTCAGTCCATGAAGTCACCCCAGGCCTCTTCTAAACCTGACTGCTAGAAGTGCAGGGTGTAAACTTTGAAGAAGGTGGGTGATTTGACTTCTGTTTAATAAGACAGAGAAAGAAAGTATCAAGTCCCAATTTCTGGTGACCAGCCATCAGCTCTGTACATCATGTTGGGAAACTCACTTCATTTAATTCCTACTTCTCATCCTGGTATTTATTTGAGTACCTAATTTCAAATTCGTGCTTATCAGATACAGTGATTTAGCTTGTGATATGACAAATAAGTCTAAGGAAGCAAAAAAAAAATTAAATGAGAGTATACTGGAACAATTTTGAGTACACAGTCTTAAAGATCACAGAGATAATACAAATAACATGTAGAGTATCTTCGATAATAAAGAAATGTTAGAAATAACTCCATTCTTCATTCCCAACTTCAAGCTATTTCTGAACATTAGACAAATGCCACCTGTGACAGCTGTTTGGGGAAATGCAGAATTACAAAACCCACATGTTGTGAGCTCAGAAAAATCAATAGGATTGTATTCATGGCAAATATTGACAATATAATGCAGGTATTAGTGATTTTTCTGTAATTCAATTGATTCTGCTTATCCTCAAATATTGAAGACAAATCCAAAAGGGAGCTTTCAAGAGACTAACAAAAAGGAGTATCTTGTGAGCCATGGAAAGAAAGATGTGATTATTCTACTGCTGTAACTTCAGGGGATGTTTTTATCTGATATTTGAAGAAAGACCCAAAGGACAGAAATTTCTGTACTTAAAGTACAAAACAATGCATACAACGATAGAATGTAAGTGAGTGGAAAAGATTTTTAAAGTATTGCTATCATAGTAGACTATGACAAAATTCCAGTTGGCAGTGGTAAAGATGTCACAGATGCTCATTATTCATCTAGAATTAATACCTAAAGTTAACATTCCATGTTGTTGATCAAGCATCATTTTGGATATGAAAACCACTAGATTTGGAACATAAAGTATAAAGTATTCCATATAATATGATATGTTTATAAATTTACTTAACCTTTTTATGATATTTTATAAATATAATGAAATAATAGTCAACATTAAGAGGTTGTTCAAAAAATTAAACATAATTGCTTGTCAACTATTATTAAAATATAAGGATATATTATATATTCTAAAAAATAACCTTGAATGTCTATGTATTTTATATGTTTCAGCAACAAATATAATATTATAATGTCACTTCACATGAATTCCAAATATCCAGTCAAGGTCTTTTTTTTTTTCTTTCCATCTAAAGTTAGATGGCATAAAATTTAAAAGGTTACATAATAATCAAGAAAAACATGCTGGGTGTATAATAAGTATACTTATTAAAATGCCATAAATGCATTTGCTTTGAGAAAAAGACTCATGAGTTTACTAAATATTTTGGATTCCTGGAAGAAGATTTCACAAATACAATATCTTCTGTTTACCTGCAATGACATTCAAAGCTATTTGAACACTTGTGAATGTTAAAAGGAAGGAGAGAATAAAAGATTTACTAGAGAGAAGTATGGTTTGGTTTCCTAAGAATCTGGTACTTTGATAAGTAAAACTATCTTTCCTCTAGGTTGACTAAACTAACATAACAGAGAAGAAACTTATTATCTGCTGCTGACATAAAGAGCAAGTATTTACATGCAAAAATGATAGCATAAGATTACAAAATCTTTATTGTAATGAAATACAACATACCCTCCTTTTCACCTATATAGCTTTATGGCCAATTTGTAGGATGGATACAAAGTACTGTGACTAAATTCTAATTCTTCATTTGATAATTAAGATGAGATATACTTAAAGAGATAAATTTTAGAGACGATATCGTGACATTTAATATTTTACACTATATCTTTCCAGGATTATTTTTGGAAAATTAAGGCATCAGACTCAAAGTGAAAATTGCCAGTAAATTTTCTATACTTTTGAAGAAAAAAAATTAAAAATACACATTTAAATATGTATGTAAATTATTGTATGTATATATATATATAGATTAATAAAAGAGTTGCAGTAGGTATGTGTGTATAGTATCTGCACATGTGTATATGGAAGAAATATACATGTAATATATATTATATATTGTATTAATATAGTATATAATGTATTGATATTATATATTATATATGTTAAGTATAAAGAAATATGTTCATGCTATAGACTATCTTATATATATTATGTGTATATATTTTCCATATATATGTACATATATAATATGTCTATTCCAACTCTGTTTTATTCATATATAAATACATGAATTAAAATATTTTAGTTACTAGGACTTTGTAAGCTTTTAATATCCAGTAAAACAGATACATTAATAGCATTATTTTATTTTTCAATTATGTTGTAAGCCTGCATTTTTTTCTCTGATACAAAGTTAAGAATCAGATTATCTGAGTCAGAGGAACAAGATGTAAACAGGCATAACATTTATTCAATAATAAAGGTTTAAATTTAGGAAAATTTGACATTTTAAATAATTTTCATAGGCATTAAGTGTTATTTCATTGAGATATTAATAATACTAAGTTTAAATGTTGTGTTTTCTGATTGGTGAGCATTTTGTATAACTCCATCTCTAAACAATTTTTATTTTATTGTATAAGAACCCTTAATGAGCTCTAGCTTCTTACTAATTTTGAGAACATATATTGCAGCATTGTTCACAACAGGCACAATGTACACATCTTTGAAACTTATTCATATTTCATAGTAGATACTTTTCCCCTGTTGTTTAGTCACTCACCTTTTCCTCTTGCCCTTAGCTCCTAGCAACAATGGTTTTATTTACTAATTCTATGATTATGACTATTTTAGGTACCTTATATAAGTATTATTCTATTAGTACTTCTTTTGAAAAAATTTTATTCTACTTGTCCTAATTTCCTGAAGTTTCGTCCATGTTATTGTATGTTGCAGAATTACTTTTTTAAGACTAAATAATATTCTCTTGTATCTATAGAATCTTCTTTATCAGTTCATCTTTTAATGGTATATTTTTTGTATTTTATATTGCTTCCTAGAAATTTAGTATTTTTATTCTAATAGTTTTTCATTGATTTCACAACATTTTAAGTTCTTTAATTCAAAAATTATTAATTAATGCTGATTTTCTGTCTTCTTTTCAATGATTTCACCTTCTATACTTCTAAAGATTTTCAATGACTTCAGTTGTAGACATTCGTGATTTGTTCCATTCCTAATGGGAAATCAAAAAGTTTGTCAACATTAAGGTCATATAGTTATATGTCATAAAATATATGCTTGTTTTGTATGTGTGTCTGTATGGGTTATAAATGTGTGTGAAGTTGTCATATTAAGAAATAACACTATCCCTAATTCATTAAACCTTAAGAAATAAATGTTGATATTTTCAAAAGCTTTCTGATAATTTTTAGAGGCAATCCTCTGATTTTTCTTCTTTATTAATATGGTGACTAATAACAGCTCTCCTAATGTTGTATTATTTTTTCATTGTTGCTATACATCTCACATGGTGTATTATTTTTATTCACTGCTCAGTTCAATTTGCTAATATTTTACTTAATGTTTTTGTATCAATTATCAGTTTTCTGTGTCAGATTTCAACAGCAATATTGCCTGATTTAATAAGAGAATCTCATGTCGTTTTCTACATTTATCCTGAAACTTTGTAATTGTCAAAGGAATTATTTGTTTTTCAAAAGAGATTTCACGGAAGAAACATGGTGAACCCTAGTTTCTTTTTCAAGAATAGAGTTGTTGAAGATGAGAATGTGATAACTTTGAACTCTAGATAATGCAAGTTTTTCTTTTTTCTTTTTGCCCTATAGTCAATGATCCCCTTTGATCTATAGATGTTAGCATTTCTTTAGAATGACAGTACTTTCTTATTTAAATATTAGTTTCTTCTCCTTTTTAGTGATTCTTTTTACTAGATACCCTGATTCTATGGAACTATGTTATATATATATTTGGGGGAATAAAAATATATATGTGTGTGTGTGTGTGTGTGTGTGTGTGTGTGTGTGTATAAATTTTTCTCATCCCTTTTAATCTCTTTGCCTTTGAAACTCAAGTATGATTCCCAAGTTTACATTTTCCATAACTGACTATTCTGCAGCTTTGAGTCTTTTGTCATTACTTCTAAAGCAGTGTTTAATCTTCTGTCTTATTCCAAGCTTCCTTAAAAAGTTCCCTTAACTGTTAAATTCCTTTTTGTCTAGTCAGAAAATCATGTTTCTGTATTTTATATTTTAATATTTTTATTTGTAGTTTTTTTCCTATTTTAAAATATATTTTCCCTTAAATATACATGTATAACTCATAAGTATTTTATTCGAAGATCTTTGTACCTGGTACTCTTACCTGTTTTCCTAATTCATTAATATTTTTTTTAATTCCTATGCTATTGTATGTATATCTATACATACACATTGTTTAAAAAGTGTATATATGCACATTCCCTTGATTTCCCATAGACAATGTATATAAATTTCTTGTTTCCTACCCTATTCATCTAATTATTGGTAGAATACTTAACAGACATGAGGTTGAAGATACTTTAAAAGACCCAAATCAATTTAAAAGTCCTAAATCAATTTTAGATCTTCTAGCAGTGATGCACACCTTTGCCAAGCTGAATTCTTTCCACCTTCCAAGTTTACCATCTTAGAAAAGTCTTTTCTTATTTATTTGCACACTCTGCCTGTCTTGAATTTCTTGGAATATTATAATCAGATAAAAATGAACTAATGGTGATTTTAAAGGAATAAAATGACCTTGACTATTTTTGAAGTCTTACTCACTGACCATGCTCAATAATGGTCAAGAGAATTGGATATGGATTGCCAAAGCAAGTGTATTAATGAAATCTTCATCTACTTTTATTTTTCTAAAAGATTTTACTTATGTACATGAGCACCTAATTTGCCTTTAAAAAAAAATCAGTCTTACTAAAGAAGTCTGAACAGCCATTTAAGCAGTTTGTGGTATTGTTAAAAAAAAAAAAATTATTTGTGTTTTAATGAGACCAGTAAGCATTGAAAGAAATCATGTAATAAAAAATCTATTAAAATTTTAGTTCACATCAGACAAATACTGCATAAAATAAATGGGCAAAGGAAACTTATTCTTGATGACGAAAACACATCACTGAAAGCAATCATACTGTCTTGGGTTGCAATATCAAGGTAAACACAAACTATTAATATATATATAAGACCTAGATTCTTGGACTTAGATATTTCTGCATTTGGCTTTCCTCCTCTTTGTTAAGCTGTCAATGATCACTTCACACTACTGAAAACATAACTGCCTTCAGCATTTCCCTCCCTGCTTCTAATCTCCTACTTTGAAGCAGAAGCAGAAAATTAGTTTGGCTGTGAGTCAGAGCTAGCCTGAAACTTGTATTAAGTGAGGTGGGGGGGGGGGGCGATTAAAAGCCTCTGGAAATGGACTGGGGGCCTTATATGTAGAAGAAAGGATATAAATCATTTTTCATTGATCTTCTCTTCCTAATTCATCCACTTTCAACTGTTGTTCTGAATTTTCATGTTTGGTGGTAAGAAAAATAAAGCATTGTTAAAGACCATCTCTTATGTTCTATACTGATTAAAGGTACTATATTTTATTCACCCTAATTTTTCCAGTTCCTAGCAAATTTTCTGACATATGGTAGGTGTTCAGTGAATGTTAAATTGAACTGAACTAAAATAATAATTACATATCAATCCCCCTCCCCTGAGATCCTATATGCATCTGCAACTTATTATGTGGAAAACCAAACTCATCATCCTTGCTCCCGCCTCCACTTGATCTTTCCTTTATTTTCTATCTTTATAATTGTAACAGCTTTACCCATTCACCTCAGTGAGAAGCCTAGGTGCCAACCTGTATTTCTCCTTATTTCCTCGTTATCCGGATTGGTAACCAAGTCTATCTATTTTCTCTCTCACATCACTCTCGAATCCATCTTCACTCACTCTTTACTGCCTTACTTTTGTTAAGGCCCTCACAATTTAAAATTTTTTAATCTCCTAGTAATCCTACCCCTTCCAACTCATTTTCTAAATTCCTGCCAAAGTTATTTTTTAAGACAGAAATCTAATCATTCACTTTGGTTAATAGTTAACTGTGTTCTTGACAGATTAGAATTTGAGGGCAACACAGCTAAAATTCAGAGGGCATGGTAGCAGGATAGAAAATGACACTGGGAAAGAACTTCAGAGGTTGCAGAGGATTTTCCCTGAATCTTTATTAGACTACTGATCAAAACATATGTGGAGGAAACTATCCCATGTCAGCGAAAGAACTACTAAAGAGGAAGGCATTCAGTCCCCAAAACTCACTGAGAACCCTGGATAGTCTGTCTTCCTGTAAGCCAGGGCAGAACTAAGGAGGGCGCTGTCTCAGCAGTATGGAAAAGTTCTACCTCAACTAATAGCTGACCTTACCAAAGAAATCATTAAAGTAGTTTCAAAATGATCAAATTACTACCAGGTAACTATTTCCCAGAATAAAATTTAAGATTATTTAGAATACAAATAAAAATAGCAGAGAATAAAGTTAGCACTTTATAAAACTCACAATGTCTAGCACCCTATAAAAATCAACCAGTTATGCGAAGCGGGAAAATATGTAATGAAGAGAAAAAACAGTCAATAGAAAGAGATCCAGAAAAATAATACAACTGATGTAATTAGTGAACAATGATATTAAAAAAATATACATCAATTTTTAAGCAGGTAGAGATAAAAGGAGATATGTGAAAGAATTAGAAAGCCCTAACTCATTAACTTCTAGATTAAAAAATATTTGAGATAAAAATTATACTAGATATAATTAAGAGTACATTAACCATTGCAGTAGAAAGACTATTGAATTTAAACATATAGCAATAGAAGGCATATGCAGTGAAAAGAAAGAGAAAAAATAAACTCTAAAATATTAAGAACATGAGTTGGCAGAGAAACTTCAAGTGACCTAAAAGTGTGTCATTAGAATTCTCCAGAGGAGGAACAAAGCTTTACAAGGAGCACTGCTCAGAGTCTTCTAATTTTGGTTAATTGAGCTCTCTTCATAACCTCATCTCCTTTTCTTGAACTTCTTACTGAACTGAACATTGCTAAGAGACAAGGTCACATGGGTTAAGTGAGGCTGAGACAAAGCAAAAGAAAACTTTTGTTGGTCATTCAGCATGAGATGTTTGGGAAGAATTCTAAATCCTCACCAGAGGAGCAAATAATGAGCTGAGAGATCACCTGTTTCTAGAGTAAAACTGCTATGAGACCCAGGTGTACTCACCTGCAGCTATCCCTGGGATTCATTCCCATCCTCAAGGGCTGTTCCCATGATAAACTAGTAGTTTTGTGCTTTCACTTATACTCTTATCCAAGACCTCCTTGCTTACTCTCAATATCTATAAAAGTTTCTCCTTTACTATTTTCTCACACACTTTATATCTACCTATGAATTACTGTCCCCTGAAAGTTAAAATACCCATAAAACAGACATCAATAATAACCATAAGCTATCTGTTTCTTAGAAAATACCATCACCTATTTTGGACTGTGTCTAGAACAAAGCACAGGAGGATGACCACTTCTTAACTCAGTTGGAAGAAGAGACGAGACGATGAAGAAAGTATTCATGGGAAAAAATTTATAGCTCAGAAATTTATAGATTAAAAGGTTAGTGAAATGCTGTTGACACATAGATCTCTATTAGACTTTCATTAGCTACTAATAAGGATTCTTAGAAAATTATTTTGTAATGATCACAATATTTGACTACCTATTACCACAGAAGTTCTGAGTATAAATACAGAAGTGGTCAAGAAATCTATCTGTATGTTATCTAATATCTTGCACCATAGCTCACTATCTTTTTCAAAATGCATTTTTAATATATATAGTAAGAATTTTTAGTGTTCAAATGGGGCACAGAATCTTCATAGAGTAATACCAAGTCACAGAATCAAGACATGTATCCAGCATTATCTCCAAAAGATAATAGAAATAACCTTGTCATAATTTACCAGAAATGAAATTCAATGATGACTACTAAGTGTATTTATATTCTATTATAATCTCATTGTCTTACATAATGCTGTTCATTAAAGAATATGCTCTATTGTAGAGTATCCAAAAAAGCTTCAAATGTTCCTTTGTCCCATTCAAGCTAAGCCCTGCTTCCCACCTATTCTCTACTTGCTAAAAATAAAATGAAATATAAAATGACTATCAAAGTGGTTCTTTAAAGGACTGTATCACCATTCTTGTGAAATCCTGACTAAGTCCTATGGGTACGTGGCTCTCTTGAGAGAGCAATGCATTGCTCACAGAACAGTGCACTCTTCAAGCTTGTCCATGGAGGCTCATTTATCACAGTGATCTCTGGATATGATTACATAATCTATATACAATGTTCATTTTTCTCTGGGGCAGTCTGGGTATTTTAAACCAGTTACTCAAAGATTATTCCTTTTATCCAATCTTATATATTTTACTCTCCAAGCTTAACACAAACTGGACTTTGTACCTGGGTAGTGAATTCTCCAGCATCTAGTAAAATGAGGGGGTCACTGCAAATCAAATGGGTGTGGATACTTTGACAGTTGTTTTCTCACTGCATCAAAGGCCAACTAAGTAAACATTTAAACAGAAAAAAATTGAACATGCAAATGGACAAAACTCATACTCAGGGTCCGGAAGTAAAATACAACCAGATTTCCTTCTCCCAGTCACTGTAAAGAAAATGACTCTATATGAGATCCTGAGAAGCTCACCTCTTCCTTCTTCCCCTTCCTTTCCCTCTTGAGCTGTAATAGGGACATGAGATAAAATACATAGTTCAAGAAAAATATTGGAATCTAAGACAAATGGTTTCCTCTACCACTTTTCATAGGAAAAACACCCTGATATCATACCGCCATAGGAAGTCTGTACCTAAATGTTGGTTTTCGAATACCCATTCCTATTGATAGAAATAAGAGCTTCTTGGAGAAATGTCTGATTCCAGAGTGGAGCAAAGTAGGTATCAGATAAGGCTGGAATATCTTGATGTGCCAGAAAGTATGAAAGTACTCAAGAAAATAATGGGACATATCCAAAAACCATTGAAGATAGCTTGACAGGGTTCCTATTGGCCAAATCTGGGGCAAATCCAGCACTGAATTAAATGAGGACCTCAAAGGATTATAACCCATGGAATGAAGACTCAAATCATGTCTAGTAGTTAATAAGTAAATAAATATATACATGTACACATACATAAATGAGAAATGAGGATGTTTTCTTAAATGACTGTTGCAACTAGTACATATGAAAGAACTGATGTAGTGAGGTATAAAATCACCATTTTAAGCCATTTTCTGTCTCCTGATGGCTTGCCTCAATCAATCTTATTATCTGTGTAAAAATTGGATGAGAATCAGGCTGTCTGCCCATTCTCAAAGTGTCTCACCAAAGACCATAGATTACTAACAGAGGGAAAATATTAACTGGACAGTAGAGAAAGCAAACATTTTGACTTGATGACCCAAATTACTCACATCAGTAAAGGACATGTAAACATCATGCGTTTTGGGATCTGATGCCTTGGAAAGGATTACATTTCATTTCTATGTCATCCAGTTAAAGAACAGAGCCTGAGTATATTGATGAGGACACATCAGTCACATCCAAGTTTAGAAATATTTTATAAAATGACTAGTCCAGATTTTTCAAAAATGCCAATGTTACGGTAAAGAAAGACTGAACAAATCTTGTAGTTTTAAGAAGTCAAAGGAAATATGAAAAATTTAAACATGGAATGTGATCCCAGACTTGGAGTAAGCATGACAGATGAGATGAAAATGTGATCCTACTTTTAAATTTCTTGAATTTGATCATCTTCAAATGCTTATTTGAGAATATTTAGAATATTTAAGTTTTCGGAGTTGTATTATAGTTTATTATTCTTGGTGATTTGTTTTTGGGGAATAATTTCTCTAGTTGAGAAGTTTTGATTAATATTGTCGATTTTCTTCTAGAGTAACTTTTTTCTTGTAGTTTTGGGTAGTTTCTCTTCTTTTCTTTATACAGTTATTTTGTGGACAGGATTCTTAGTTTCGGGGCATCTTTTCCATCAGTACAGTAAAATACAGTTTCTTTCGTTGAAGAGATTGGCAATAGGCACAAGAAAAGCAGCTGACATTCTGCTTCTATTTCATTTTTGCACATTTATCATTTTATTTTTATTTTTCCTTCCTCATGATGTCTCTGTGCCAAATAGGCAACTACCCTGATTTTTTTAAAAAAAGAATTCTCTCATTTATTTTATCAGAGTCCTTAAAGACCCAAACTCTTAACCCTTCAAAACATGTTTAATTATATACACATAATCTTACTGTAACTGCTGATGATAACAGTGAAAAGAATATTTCTAATATGTAAGTTAGGAAGTCTACAATGTAAGTATATTGTAACAATTGCATTGCTTCTGCTTCTCCTGAAATTTTGGCTCAACCTGAATAGAGATGTTCATGTGCTGTGAATGCAGGAGTCCTAACTAAGGCTGATAACTTTTTGTTGAATGCAATAAAACAAATGAAGTTTCTCTGAGTAGATTCCTGAGCAGTTGTATTGCAGGCTTCTCTAAGATGACTTTTGCTTGTTAGGGGATTTTTTTTGTTTGTTTTATTTTGTTTTGTTATTACAAATCCTGAGGGCTTCTACCTTTTCATGGAAAATCATCCTCACCTGTGACTCATCTCAACTCTACCTGCCTGTTGACAGCATTCCAGTGTGGTACAAAGCAGAATTAATCCTACCTGTCAGTGTTCCACAATCCGCCTCCCATTCCATGGTAGCACAGTGATGACTCATGTCTCCACGCAGTTAGATTGTGAATTACTCAGAGACAGATGTTTTCTTGCCCCTGCAACTGCAAAGAAGTTAAAGCAGACACCTAGTCTGTTGACTAACTTACTTGGATGGGTCATTATGAATGGACCACCGTTAAGCTTTAGCCGTGTCCTTGAATTTACAAAATGGGCTCTGAGTTGAATGTGTGCTTCAATCATTCATTGAGAATCTTAAGTTTTTAGTGTAAAGCAACGAGAGTAATATTTTGTTTTGTTTTGTTTTTTCTTGGAAGAAAAAGGGTAGAGAAGAGGAAAAAACTGAAGAATAATGTTAAAGCACAGAGACCGTTTGTACCACAGGACAGAAAACAAGCTAGAATACAGATTAGGACGAGAAATTCTGTTTTTCATAATGATTAACACACACGTTCAGGTATTTCCAGGGCTTCAGTGAGCTACAATGTAAACTGTGTGGCTCCCCCAAAGTTAAGTAAAGTCTGTTAAAATGTACACAGTGTGTAATATTTTTCTTCTTATGAACATCCAAGAAAATGCTGAGTTAAATAACTGAGTTGAAACAATTAGAATTAGAACCAGTTTCATGGAAAAGTTATACAATTTTAAAACTAAACTGAATCAGAAGAAACAAATTCAGAAGGAAGAATGACAACACAAATCGATAAATCTACAGATAATTTGCTGAGGTCTTGAGTAGGATTTTCCAGAAAATGTGATTTGAAGGCTTCGAGCAATCTCATGTAGTAATTGAAGGAGTGAGATTTCCTTGCTGATTTCTAAGATTCATTTGTATCTTTACAGGCTCATCACCTAGCACATAGCAGGCTGTATCTTTGCTTAAAAGGTGAGGCCAAAATGTTGTTCCTATATAGTCTCTGGTAGCTTTATAAATCAGGTTCAGGTGGCATCCATTTCAGCATTATATATAAACAATCAAAACTGGCAAACACTTAAGTTCCTAACAATAGAGAAATGAAAAAAAATTCATAATATTAAATGCTCTATTTTGTACAAGTCACAGTTACAAAGATGGAAATATACCTAAATAAGTCAAAATACAACTCTCTAAGACATGTTATCAAAAAAGATGTTTCCCAATAATGAATGTACAAATATTTTAGGAGAAAGCTTGATATTAAATGGTTACTAGCAATTTCCTCCTGGGAAATAATATAATTGGGTGTAAATGTTGATCATCACTTTTCATGTCATAGCCTTGTATAGTATTTAAAGTACCGTCATGGCAATTACTATATGTAGAAAAGTAATGTGATTAGTGTTATATTAATAGATAATTTAATACACAGGCACAGGATAAAACAGGACTTTCATTATAGGAACATGACTATTTGAGTGAATATGAAATGTTCTCTGATGAAAAAAAAGTATGTGTGTATACATATGTATCTACATACATGTATACATATATACATGCAGACATGTTATACGTAATGCTGAGTTCATCAAAATTAATTTCAAAAATAAACCTGCAGGTATTTCTAGTAAGTGAGGAAAGAAGAGTGCATACTGAGTCAGAAAATAAAATGATTTTTTCTTGGATATGGATATGACTGTCAGATTTAGAAATAGCGCATCATAAATAGATTTTTTTTGGATTCTCTTTTTATTAGTTCTATTATAGCATAATTTCAAAGGATCACATTTACTTATTTTATGTATACAGTCCAAAGCACTTTGGTAAATGTACAGTTATATCACTACCATTGTCAAAATACAGAACAACTGCACTGTGTCAGAAACTTCTCTGGAGCCGCTTTGAAGTCAATACCTTTCTACCATACCCAGGTCTTGAGAACCACTAATCTGATTTTTGTCCTTAGAATTTTGTGATAGAATTTCATATAAATGGAATAATTAGGTAATTTTTAAAATCAGTTTTTTCACTTAGTATAATGTTTTTGCATTTCATTCTTTTTGTGTGTATCAACAGTTAATTCTTTCCTTTTATTAAATAGTATTCCTTTGCTTTAGTGTACAATGAATTTATTCGCCAGTTCATGGACACTATAGTTATTTCCATTGTAGAGTTTTTCCACCCAAAGTTAATATAAAGCTCATATACAGATTTGTATGGACAAGTATTTTCATTCCTTTTGCTGAATATCTAGAAATGTAACTTTTGTCATATTTAAAATATGTGTATGAACTTACAAACTAACAGTATGCTTCCCAAAGTAACTTACGTATCCATTAGAAATGTATCACAGCTTTAGTGTTCTGAAAACTTTCATAACTTGGTTTAGTTACTATATCTTTATTTTTGTTTTAGATGTTCTAATAGATGTGTAGTGATTTCAATTTGCATTCCCTTAATGTTAATTTGGTTAATCATCTTTAGTCATTTTTTTCATTTATCATTCCTATTGTTTTTGTAATCTGTTCAAACTTTCACTCATGTTTTCACTGAATTGTCTAGTTTCTTAATATTGTGCATAAGAATTATTTACAAATTCTGAATGTAAGTCCTTTAGCAAATACATATGATTTGCAAGAGTTTTTCATTCTTTAGAAGTTGTCTTTAGTTTTCCTAGTGGTGATTGATGATGACCAACGGTTCTAAATTTTATAAAGTACAGTTTTTCTATTTTTGTCCATATTTGGTCATTTCTAAGAATTATTTGCCTAAATATGTTCTTAAATACTTTGTATGTATTCTTTAGACCTGTGATATATTTCAACTTAGAATTTATGTAAGTTGAGAGATGAGGGTCAAGGGTCACTTTTTTTCATTTTAATGCCAATTATTACAACATCAGGTATTGAAAGATTCTTCTTTTGCCAGCAAAAATCAGTTGCTATAGGTTTAGTTGGCCATAGATGTGTGGATCTATGTTTGGGTATCTGTACTGTCCCAATGACCTATAACTATCTTTACATCACTACCACTCTATCTTGATTATTTTAGCTTTTTGATAAAGATTAAGTTTTGTTGTCTGTTTTTTAATCAAGCAGTGTAATAATTCCTCCACTTTGTTCTTTCCAAAATTGTTTTGGTTATTCTGAGCTCTTTGAATTTCCATATTTTAAAATCATCTTGTCAATTTCTAAAAAGGTGCCTGATGAAACATTGATCAGGCTGTGTATAATCTATAGATCAGTTTCAGAGGAGCTAGCATCGTGACAATGTTTAGTTTTACAATCCATAAACATTTTATAACTTTCCATTGCTTAGTTTCATGTTCTTATTCCTTATCAATTATTTTTAATTCCCAGCAGACAATAATTACATATCTATTAGCTCTAGTCTTAATGTTTTTTATATACTTTAAATAGTCTCGGTTCCTGTGTTTTTTTAATTTGAAAACATGTTTGAAAAACATAAACAATGATTTAAAAACATAAAGGAGATCTGAATGAAATGAAAAATATCCACATGTGCATGGTTTTGAAGACTTGTTATTATTCAGATGACAATTCTTCCCAGCTTGACTTACAGATTTAAATTAACCCAAATCAAAATTGGAAAACTGTTTCAATAGATATCAATAAATTGATTCTAAAGTTTATGTGAAATTGCAAAAACCTATAATCATCAGCAATATTGCAAAAGTTGGAGAACTCAATCTCCCTATTGGCATGATTTAGAACAAGTACAAAAATGCTTGGTATTGATCATCAAATAGATACATAGATCAATGCAAGACTAGAAAGTTCAGAAATAGATCCACCATGCTGTAGTTGACTATTATGGACCAAAGTACAAAGGCAATTAATAGGAGAAGGAAAAGTCCTTTCAACAAATAGTGCTAAAATAATTAGACATACATGTGTAAAACAAAAACATGTGCCTAAAAACACGTCACAAGTCTCACAATCATTAACTCTAAATAGATTAGATTAAAATGTAATATACAAAATTTAAAATATCTAGAAGAAAACCTTGGAGAAAAGTCTAGGTGAATTTGGGTTTGATGATGTGTATTTAGGTATAAAACAAAAAGTATAATCCATGAAAAGAAAAAGTGATAATGTAAATTCTGTTAAAAATAAAATAATTTGCTCTGCCTAAGACACAGCTAAAAGATATAAAACACAAACCATTGTCTTGAAGAACGTATTTGCAAAGCATTAATATTATAAAGGACTTATATTCAAAATACACAAAGAACTCTTAAAATTCAGCACAAAGGAAACAACCCAAATACAATAAACAAAAGCAGACGAACATTTGAAATAGACACTTTATTCAAGGAGATATACAGATGGTAAATAAGCATAAGAAATGGACTTGAAATCATTTGTCTTTAAAGGATTTCAAATTATAACAGTGAGATGCATATCTATCAAAATAGCTAATATCCCAAAACCAACAATACTAATTGCTGGTGAGAATGTGGAACAATAGGAACTTATATTCTTGTTGGTAGAAATATAAGAAAACACAAACTCTTTGGAAGACAGTTTGACAGTTTCTGATAAAGCTAAACATAGTTTTTATCCTTTTCCACCACAATCGTGCTCCTGAGTATTTGCAACTTATTTGAAAACTGTGTGCACATAAAAACCTGCTGATGACTATTAATCAAAGCATTCTTCAGTTTCCAGAAATTGAAATCAACCAAGATGCCCTTCATTAAGTTAATAAATTGTGCTACTTCCATATAATAAAATACTATTCAGCAATAAAAAGGAATAGGATAATCAAGATATGTAATGTCATGGATGAATCTAAAATACATAGTCAAGAGGAAATGTCTCTCTGTTAAAGGGAAAATTTTTGGATGAGTCTAACATGACCCATGTTATAATGGATTAGAGTGGAGACAACATTATTAACTCATGTTTATGTTACTGTAGTGATGGCTACACTTGTAAACATTTTTAAATGTGTTTATGCACAGATTAGTAAACACACGTTTATTTTTTATTTATTTTTTTCAAAGGTGTAAGGAGAAAAGAAGGTAAGCAGACAGGAATGCAAGAGAGAGTGGAAGGAGAAGTGTTTTGTTTTGTTTTTTCTACTTCCAGTTAGTATTTACGCTGGTGGTTTTCTCCAGACCCACAACTCCAATCCAGGAGTATGTGACTTATGTCCTTTAGAGGTGATTCACTTAACCCCTGCTCCCCCTAGGTGTGTCCAACACACATTTATTCCTTGATTTGCTCTCTCAAAGGACCTAGAAGCAATCACATTTCAATAGCAGCATGCACTTCTAGTGCACATCTCTAAATTTTATATTTTTCTCCAACAAAAGGAATAAGAAATCCACGGAGAAATGTGTGAGTCTAGGACTGGAGCAGAAAATATGAAAATTAACTTGTGGACACCTGTAGTGCCAGAAAGTATGGAGGTAGTAAACATCTGGAGGTGTTACACACACACACACACACACACACACACACACTCACTCACACATACACACACGGGGTTATGGCTAATGGACAATGGAATCAACAGCCTTTCACAGTTCCTCATAGTCAATGCTGTAGCAAGTTGAGCAACAAAACAAATAATTATAACCCAAAGCATAGAGTAGATACCTATGAATTCATTACTAATTTTTAAGTGATTGTATAAAGGGGAGAAAAGACCAGCATTCTACGCAGAAGTCCAAATAATGTATGTAGATACTCTGGCTTCCATAATGTGGAACATATATAACTTCATGTTCTTTAAATATGACCTGCACAGAGTGAGGTCTTCCTGTCAACTGTAGTTTGCAAACTGAGGAGAGGAGAGAGCATGTTGACAGTGGAGAAGCTTGAAAAACACTATCTCAGTCAGTGTCAACAACATTAATAATGGTAAGTGTGCTAATAGTACACAGTCCTGGTATGTGCTAAGATGGCATTTTCCTCTGCAGCTCTCTTCCCCACACATATAGACCCAGTCTAAAAGTGAGAAAAACAAGCAGCCCAACTGAGGTACATTTACAAAATACATAAGCAGCATCTCTCCAGTCCGTGAAGGTCATAAATAACCTGAAGATCTGTGAAATTATAATAATCAAGAAAGCCTACGGAGACATGACAGCTACTGGTAATACAGTATCCTTACTGGTATCCTGAACAAAAGATAATATTAAAGAAAAACTAATAAAACATGAATATATATGGATTTTAGTTACTAATAAGGTGTCAAGTGCATATTATTGGTGAAAAATCATTCATAATGGCTGAAGGGTATGGTGTGTAAAATCTCTGTACTATGATCACAACTTCCCTGTGACTCTAAACCAAAGTTCAACATGTATTAAAATTAAATTAACATGTGACTGATACTTACAGTGGTATCATTATGCAGCTGACAGCATAATGGAAATATTAAGAATGATGGAATAGACTCAAGTTGGGTTAATACGGAAAAATGTCAAAAACGTGTGAAAAAAGAAAGCTACAAAAGGACAACGTTGTGACATTTTATGCAAAAATTAAACATACATATACATGTCAGCAAATATTTGGAAGTCTATCCACTGATATATAGTGACTTTAAGGACAGTAGCATTTTGATTGGAGCAAATGAAGCAGAGACATTTTCCTGTGTTTGTTTCTCATCTGAATATTTTATAATGAGCATGCATTTGCAGATATTTGTAAATTACTTATGTTTCAATACAAACTCCTTGTAGACATTTTAAATTTTTTCCAGCTACCAAACCTTCCTTGATCCAATTATCCCCTTGTACTCCGATAACATCAAGTATTCTCTTGAATGCCACTTCTACTAAGCATAAACAAGAATATGTTTCTCCCCAGTTAAAAAGGAAAGTAAGATAACAAAACAATGTTGAGCGCCTGCCTTATGCCTATTAGTCACTCCATATCTTTTTCTTTTGCTGCTAAACTTCCTGACAGTGTTGTCTGCCTTCCTTATTTCTGCTTTCCTAGATAATTTTCTCACTCAGTTTACTGCATGCTGCCTTCTGTCTTTACCGACTGAATCTAATGTTAGGAAAAGTCTCTCTGGTGGAAGTAGTGTAGTAGGAAGGATAAGAAGTCTACACAGACGTGAGTTTCAATAAGAGGAACTTTCCATATTCTACCTTGCTTTCGCAATCTTATTTGCCTCACCTCTAAAAGAATAGGGAATGTATCCATCCTGGCATCTCTCAGCACAGGGCCTGATTCATTTATTTCAGGGACATCCTGTCAGTGATTGGTTGAGGGCAGCTGTGAAGGGGAGGGTGAGGAACATGTCAACTCCCAGCATGCCCTTCTGCTGCATCTTACCAGACATTAGCCCTCAAAGAGAGCAAGAGTTATAGAAACGAAACATACACAGGAATGGCGAGGCCAGAGGCCAAGTGTGTCGTTGATAGCACCTGCTAAAAGGTCTTTTCTTAAATACGTATTTTGTTTTCTCTCTAGTTCTATGAGTTATTTAGAGTCCTTCAGGAATAGATGGTACCATCAAATGGTGGGGGTATTTGGATACAATTCGACAAAAAGACTTTTTAAGTATGCAGGCAGATTGCTAAACGGCACAGTTATAAGAAATCTAGATGGATGCATGCTGTCTGAAGGACAAAGGTAGGAGCAGATACTTGAATCTACAATGCTTTTAGCGCCTGTATAATTAGAGAAAACCAACTACTGCCAAACCATACCCTCACACGGAAGGATCCTGAGGAATCATATCCATGTGACTCTCTCCTCCCGTCTTTGATCTCCTGCCTGTGAGGGTGAGGGCTCCAATAGTTCTAAGAGGTCAGTGATCAGAGCTCAAAGCACAGAGTGGAATAGGAAGTGGCTCCAGAGGAGCAAATGGAGACTATCAAACATAATCCAGTGCAATGTAAACTCCAGGAAATCATGGATTTTTTTGTTGTTAATTTTTTTTCCTTTACTGAAAAAAAATTGAAATATAACCTTGTATAAGTTTAAAGTGTACAATATGCATATTTTATGCACTTCTCTATTATAAAATGATTCCCACCATAGCTTTAGTCAATACTTCTGTCATGTCACATAATTACCATTTCTCTTTTGGGGTGATGATATTTAAGATCTACTCTCAGCAAATTTCAGCTATATAATACAATACTAGCTTTAATTATCCTATATAATTAAGCTCTCAGAACTTATTCATCTTATACCTGGAAGTGTGAACCCATTAACTGATATCTCCTGTTTTCCTCCAACTCCTTGAACATGGCAAGCATTATATTAGCCTGTTTCTATGAGTTTGACTTTTACAGGTTCCACATGTAAGTGATACTATATGCTATTAGTCTTTGTCTGATCCAGGTTGCTCCAGAGAGCAGGATATTCTTCCTTCTCATGACTGAATAGTATTCTATTACGCACACATACGATTTCATGTTTCATGTCCTGTAGTCTCCTGAAGGTAGTACAGTGCCTAGCACATAGTTAGCACTTAATATATATTTTGAATGTTTTGATCTACCAATCATACTTTTGATTTCTATTATAAAGTTTTCCAGGATTGTATATTATTTGATTTTTGCCTTGTAGCAAACAGGAGATGATACTTTAATATTGTGAGTGAATGCCTTTATATGTTTAAATGCTTGTTTATAGAAGAAGCTACAGTTTCTAATAACCATGTTTTAAATTTATACTTTGGTTAAAAAAAATCTTTCTTTGTAACTCAATACTTCATTTCCCCTTCTTGATGAAGCAATAAAAATTGCTTTATTGAGTTGCCAGATTATTCATAACTTTTGACTACCAGAAACACAAGATATTTAATTTGATAAGTCATTTTTATTAGTATTTTCCATTACAACTAATGAAAGGCATATGTGGTAAACTGCCTATTGTTGACATTGGGTGAGCATATATCAGAAGAATGATTAAATTGCCCTTGATCATTTCTGCTTTACTAACTTGAGAGAATGTTCCTGTCAGTCAGTATTTCAGAGAACTATATCTAATGAAAACTTATTAGAATTTTGGATTATCTGAATTTTTATTGAAATGGTAACTTAGCAAGGAGGATTCATTAGAAACAATATTCTCATTGTCAGTTGAAACTCATTTTTTTAACTCCTTTTTTTCATACTTGTTTTTACTTCCTATTCATCAAAAAAAATGTAGACTTGAATGTGTGCAGAGTATAATTGTGTTGTCCCAAATATTCATAGTGACTTGGAACCTGTGAATGAGATCTTATTTGAAAATTGGACATCTTCAGATGTAATAAACTTAAGATAAATTGCACTGGATTTGGGTAGATTCTAAATCCAATAGAAGTTGAAGACATAGATTAGAGTTTGGTTACATAAGCCAAGGTCCACCAAAGGTTACTAACAACCAGGAGAAACTGGGGGGAAAACGTGTACCATATTTTTTTCTCAGAGATCTCAGAAGGCGCCAATACCATAAATAGCCTAATTTTAGACTTCTAAATAGACTAAAATAAACATGAAAGAACCATGAAAGAATCCACTTCTGTTTGTTTAAGTCATCCAATTTGTGGTAAATTTTTAGAGCAGTCCTAGGAAACTACTAAAGAATAAAACACAGCGTGAAGGCAATTCTCATCCACAGACACTCATCTTAGAAATAATAATTCTGGAAACAGAGTTGATTGCCACTTTCTGGATATCAAGAAGAAAAGTATATACTCAGTCTTTATTAGCACATATTTATCTGTTGACTTGCATTGAGCAAAATCAGAACTGACAGCTAACCAGATGCTTCCATTACAGTATTTCAATCTCCAGAGGAGGTGGATAATAGGGAGTTTTAAAGCAACTCCTATAATAGTCTTACTTGAAAGGAAAGGGAGAAAAAGTAGACTCAGGCTGCCAAAAATAGCATTTATTTATTCATTAAAGTCACTTGCCTAAATGAAAAACAATTGTTTTTTGGAAGTCCACTAAATATCAAAAACTGTTAGATCTGGGAATATAATACTGGATAAAAACAAGTTCCAGATTTGAAGGGACTTGAAGGAACTTGAGGTGTGACTATAATGTAAAATGTTTGGGATTGGGAAGAGAGAAATTAGTCTATAAAAATAAAATATGGCATTCATATTAAACATTTTACTCACAGCACTAGGACCTTGAAGTTAGAAGAGAATGGAATGAGGGGTAATTTGGGCACCTGAAAGACTGTAATGACTGGGAGGACAGCTAGGCAACTGCAGTAAGTACTATAAGAAAAGATGAGATGACTTCACGTGGAAAATTAACAATAAGCACAGTTGAGTAAAATATGAATCAATTCTCCTGAAATGTATATGTTATTATAAATGAATGAAATACTAAAAGAAAAGAAATTGACAATAAAATGAAATAGCATATGGATAGAGGACAAGTTAAGGGAAAGGTTGGAGTGGAAAGAGAAGGAGCCCAAAGACAACTCATATTTGGAAATTAGTTGGGTGCTGAGGCTCTTTGTTGAAGGAGGAGATCAAGATGAAGAGCAGCTTTCCGGGTGTAAGATGGAGAGGAGGTACAAGCTTTGTGTTCAAGAGTCACGTTTCTTTTGGTTTGCATTTAATTTCTTCAGATACTCACCCAACAAACTGACCTAATTTAAGAACTTGAGTCTTTATCATTTGAGCAGTGGAAAACCAGGGAAAGGATTTTGACATGACATGTGTGTATGTGTGTGTGTGTGTGTGTGTGTGTGTGTGTGCTGTGTGTGTGTATTTATCTTGTACTAAACTACATGTGAGTTGGCTACAATGAGTTTAAGTATATTTTATCTCCTGAGCTGACCATAATGATGTGAAACTTTACTAAACAGCAGACAGATAAACGTCCACTATGTTGATTATAGGTAACGATACTGTATTGTATATTTAAAAGTTGGTACAACAGTAGATCTTAAAAGTTTGCAGCACAAGAAAATAATTATAATAGTGTGTGGAAATGGATGCCAGCCAAACATTGCAGTAATCATTTCACACTATAAATATCTACAAAATTAGTATGTTGTACACCTAAAGTAATATGAAGTTATTTTAATTACATCTCAATTAAAAACTACTTTATGAAGAAAAAGAATACCACATGTAAAACTTTCACAAGACATAAATGTACAGCATAATAAATTATATAAAGTGAACACCAAGAATGCCCACTACTTACATAATAAATTCAAATTAGCCAATACTCCCGAAGGCTTCTGTATTTCATTTCCAATAAAAATTCCTTCCTTACACTGAAAGAGTAATGACTACACAATTCAAAGTTTTATAGGAATCATTCCTTAATTATTTTTAGTTTTACCACTTGACTATGCATCCCTAATCATAACAATATAGCTTCTTTTTATGTTTTTATATGTGAAGTCATAAAGCAAAAACTTTTTTTTTCTTGTTACCAATTGTTCATTTCTTATAAATACACGTAGTTCATTCATTTGGAGGGAATATAGAATTCTTTGTCTGGACATAATACACTCTAACTGTTGTCTTGATTAATATTTTCGGTGTTTCTCCAAATGATTGCTGGTAGGTTCCCCTGAAGATATGGGGGATTTGGGGGCTTGTTTTGGGAGCATGGAAAGGAGTGATCCCGAGAAAGTCCTCTAATATCCAAAAGGAGTTTATTTTGGAATTCAAAGCAGGCAGACTCAGAGGGAGTAAATCAGTGCAGTGAGGGAAGGACTGTCAGCTATTTATAGGGAGTGGGGATGGGGATAGTTGCTCTGGGAGGCAGGATTCACAGAAGGGCACTGCTGCCATTCAGGCACAGTCCACAGGCAAAGAGTCTGTTTGGAAATTCATTAAGATGTTAATAAAGACATTACTCAAAACAATGAGGATCCTTATGAGAAGAGACTGAGAAGAGTGCAGAAGTCCTGCCTCTGGCAGCCAGGAAGAAACACTGAGGCAAAGGCCAGTGGAGATTGCCTTGGAAATGCCACACACAGAGCTCATATGACAAAATGCAGTCACCAGACCTTTCTGGGAGGACCTTTTCTATCAATTGAAGGTCATGATGACATTGAGAACATTTTTAATCATCTTTGCACAAAAAGGCATGCTATTTCCCAAGAATAAATATCCAAAAATACATGTAACTATATAAGAATATATGTAAGCATGCAAAAATAATCTAAAATTATATGCTATTCTATCTTTATCTCCATTGATTTAATTTTAATGTCTGCATCTTTTAGTTCATTTTTTAAATATTTTATTTTGTTTACGTTGCTATATTCATTTTAGGATACTGAAATGGCTTCTCAGTCTGTGTGTATTTCACACCACACCCACCACCAGAGTTCTAGTTCCCTTTGTAACTACCTTCTTCCCTCCTTTCTTTCTTTCACATTGCCCCCTGGGAGCCACAGGTCTTGTATCCTGTGAATTGTTTGAGATATGTCTGTTGTTTTTTTTCTTTTGTTTCTTTATATCCCCCATATGAATGAAAATATTCTCTCTCTCTCTCTCTCTCTCTCTCTCTCTCTCTCTCTCTCTCTCTCTCTCTCTCTCTCTCTCTCTCTCCCTCCCTCCCCCCTCTCCCCTCTTCCCTCTTCCCTCTCCCTTCCCTCACTTATTTCACTGCACAGGATCCCCTCCAGTTCCATTCAGGTTGTTGTAAAGACCCCAATTCAATATTTTTAACAGCTGCATAGAATTTCATTTACTATATGTTCCACAACTTCTTTATCCAGTCGTTTAAGTTGTTTTCTCTCTTGGCTTTGTGAATTACTTTTGCATCATTTTAAATTATTCCTTCGTTTTTGTCTCCAGTTAATTCTTTATCAAGTGAATAATTTAGGTGATTGTTTTAGTCATTGCATTATTTTAAATCCAGAATCTTCTTAGTTTCTTTTTAAAAACAAAAACTATATGATTGACAAATTTCTCAAATGAATAGTCTATATAATTACTCTCTAATATAGTTGTCAGCAATGTAGAAGTGTTCTAGAAATCAGTATTGCATATTACAGCGTACTCAGTCACATATAGCTATATGTTGACATGTGACTGATGAGATGGAAGACCTGAATTTATATATTTAAATAATTTAGTTAAATTATATTTAAACAATCATGTATTTCTAGTAACTTTCATATTGGATAATGAATATCTATATGTTAGAACTTTATTATAATTCTACTTTCACCATCCACTTATACTTTAAATAAAAACTAACATCATCTATTGAAAAACTTGAAAAATATCAACCATTGTAATCAGTTAAGTATGATACACACATCAATTTTCATATTTTATATGTAATTGTATGAATATGCATGTATATTTGTCTGAGGTGTTTATATACTTATGTACATAAATATACACAAGATATAGAAAATAAATTTAACCATGTCATATGTACTTCTGAAGCCCACCTTTTCACACAGTATCTATCAATAAATTTTGTCATTATCTCTAAAATCATAATATATGTTCTTGTAAGATTTCATCTTTTGTTTCTCCCATAGTTTAAATATTCTATTGCTGAATATTAGACTAATTACAATAGTTTGCTACTATTGCTGACATGATTGCAAAGAGCCTACTATGAATCTAAATTATGAACTTCATTACTGATAGATTTCTTAGCATTAATGAAACTAAGCAGGGATGGTTAGAATAAATTATCCAAATATTATTTGCCATATATTGCTAATTGGCTTTCCAGAGAGGTTGAAACAATTTAAATTTCCATTATTAGAACAAAAACTTGACACTCTCTTCTTGTTGGCATATGCTTTATAATTTAACCTGACTTGTCACTATCAAAAGTAAACTCTAAAGATGAAAATCATGTCCTCTATTTGATACCTAAAGACCCAATTCTGTGTATATCTGAACTTCCTGAGAATTTTAAGGCTTAAGCTACCCTGAACCTTTCTCTTGTGTTTGTCTCCTTGAAACCACACTATTATGAGTTTGTTGTTTATCATATTTATCCTCAACTCCCAACATGTCCTGATTTTCCCTTTCTATAAGTAATCTCATTGTCAGTTGGGTTCAAAAAAATCCCACTTTTTTTTTTTCCTTTTTCTTTGTTTCACATATCCAGTCAGTCATCAAGAATGACTGAATCTTCAATTGCAATATCAATCAAAGACATGTCTTACCTTCCTTTATTACTGCTTCCATGCTAGAACAGACCCTTTTCACCATGGCAATTTTTTCTCAAGTAATATTCTGCTTTTAGATATTTCTTTCATTAGTCTTTTCTTCACACAGCTTCTATGTTAATCTACTTAATTCATCACTTTGAGGGTACCACTCTCTTCATCAAAAATCTTCAGTCTCCCTGTGGTCCTCTAAGCAACCACACATTCCATAAATTGTAATTTATCCAGTCAGTTAAGCTTTTCAAATGTAGAGTGTCTCCATGAGGCTTTTCTTCAGAGCCAAAGCTTGTAGCTACCTGAAGAGGGCTGGATGTACCTGAAGTTTCCCTCCCCTGATACTGCAATCAACTCATGACTAGGAAATGCAGAAGAAATTCCCAGATCTATTCCCTGGATTTTAGTAGCTCTCAGTAGCAGTGTGTACTCCACAGTTTCTCTGTCAAATCAGTCTCTTCTCAGTAAGTGTTCTGACTGAAATTTCATTGTTACCTGGCATCCCTTCCTTCCTTGTCCAATTTCACTCACTGTCTTATCTAGTGACCAATAGGAAACTTTCATAATAAATGGCTGCCAAGTGAATTTTCTTCTTAGTTTCTGCTTCTGAAAAATCCTTGGTAAGACAATTTTATTCAAACCAAAGATATGTTCACCACTGCAAAGGAGCTGAAACCAAGTAGAAAAACAGGCATGCACACCAATATTTCATTTTTAATGTGAGAGCTGTCATAATAGTGGTATTTTCACAGTCCAGTGAGATGAGACGAAATACCTACTAGGAGGACAGATGTCAAACTGGGTTGTCTGCATCCTGAGAGTAATATCTGACTTGAAATTCAAAGAAGACTTTTTCAGGCAGAAAGCAAAGAGCAGCTACCATAAATACTACGAGATATGAGAACATGGAATTTTTCGGGAACTACTGATAACTCAAATAATTTATTATTACCAGAAGACACTGTGTGAAGCATGGGTGAAGTGGAGAATTGGTTCTGGCTGGTGCATAAGATGACAGAAATCTGGACGCAAAGTTTTTGTTCAGTGCCATAAAAGGAGTTCATTGTTTTGTCTATTGAAGATGCTAACCAGATGAAGAAACCAGAGTGATGTAATCAGATTTAGAGTTTGAACTGTTACTCTGTCAGCATGAGGGAGAGTGAAGATTTGAAAGTTGTGTAAGGTAAGGCCCCAATCACCCCCCAAATATGGATTATTAGAAATCAAATATGGTATGTAGGAAATTCTGATGGAGATCATGAGAGTTATTAGAAGGAAGGATGAGCAACTGCTGGCAATTAATTAGTTCTGGGACAGAAATAGAAGGTTCTAGCTTTGTACCTCTCCCAGTTACCAAATGCAATGGACAATTTTTAACACTATTTTACGTAATTTGATAATGAATTTCCTCTTTCCTCTCCAACTCCTGCTTAGTTCATTTGCTAGAATTTCTATATTTTCCAGATTCTCTATATTGACAATCTACTATATTTTCATGTTTTAAATGGAATAGATTATAATCATGGAATCATAATATGTTGATTATTTACTAAGAATTTTTGGTCGAATCACAAAAAATTTAGAAAGACAGTATTTATGGAAAAATGAAAGACAGTAAAACCCTACCCAACAGCACTAAAGGAATTGAAATATAATTACATAAAGTAGTTTCATCAGATGAGTAAAATTTTCAAATGTAAAATATTCAATGTTGGCAAGTATGGAGAAGAGAAGCATGCTAGTACACTATTGGTAAAATTGTGATGCTGCAAAATTTTTAGATCAATTAAAAATATCTGGCAAATTAAAGCCCTTATATCCCTTGATAAATCAATGGCACTGCTATAATCTTAAATAGGAAGCAATCCAGGTAAGTCTATGAGTATGCTTATTACAGTATATTTGTAACAGCAAGAAATCCTGAAAGAAATTTAAAAGTCCATTAATAGGAACTAGGTATATTATAAAATGACCATTCTATGGACTATCACACTAGTGTTATAATGATATTAAGATGACCAGTAAATATTTTGTCACAGAAGTCTAGTAGAAGTGAGTTTATAGAGTATGACTGTACTAACTTAAACAGAAAGTATGTAAACATTAAACATTTCTGATAGGATGTATCTAAAAATGCTCACGGAATTTACCACTGCAACTTACACAGATATACCTTTTGCCCTTCTCAGATATTTTTTTCCACCATGATCCACAACAGTTTGAACTTCAAGTGAATAAAATGAAAGGAGCATTAACAAGAGAATACAGGGAAACAGTTTGGTTATTTATACATATGTAGAGAGAGGGGTTGGGAGATGAAACTATTTAATTCAGTAAATTTTAACAAAATTAAATAAAAATAAAATCCTCAAGTCGGGGTATAAGATGGGAAGGTAATTTACAAATAAAAAGATGGAGGTTTCTTCCAGGTTCTACAAGTGTCTAATGGAGGACTAAAATTCAAATCTTCTGACCCCTAGCCCTATAATCTCTCAATTGTCTCAAGCAGGACTATACTTTATAAGAAAACTAAATCAATCAAGATACAAAGGTTCTAAGCCATAATTTCTGCCTTCTCTGAATATATAAATACAATATTTGGGAAGGTTATCCACAGGACACTAAAATGTCAATATAAAGTGAATCAAAATATCTCAATAATACCCTGGCTCTAAAAAAGGTACTTTCTAACACACTGATAAATAGGGTTTAGTTTGTGTCCCTAATTTAAGTGAAGAGTTATCTTGAATTAGAGGCAAATAAACTACATAGTAGTAATGTAAAGTTTGGTAAGAAAGAGTATACCAAATGCCTTCTGTATTTCACACATAAGCTGACATGTCTCCAATAATTTTTCTCCTAAGTACAGTATAAGTGAAATATTAGCAAAGATTATCCAGGCAGCACCAACCGACTAGTTTGTTACTATAAAGCATAAATTCTCAATCATATAAAATTTCAGTTATCATTCTATGGAAAATAAGAAGGCATCACTAGAATGTGAGTAAAAATTTTTATATGCTTTCCTATGTGGTACTTTAGAAATGCTTTATATTGAAAAATAAAAACTTACCAACCCCCCCAAACTCCTTTCATTAATTGATTCACCTTTGCCTAGGAAACTGCAAATAAATTTCCTTATTTTAGGAAAACAGTTTTTCTCTTGTGATTTCCAAAATATTAAATATAATAATAACGAATTTTTTTCACTTTTTCAATATACTTGATCCAATGTTTCATGTAAACTACTGTTAATTTTCAGTATATATTTGAACTTGATATCTATCAATCTTTCATATATAAATAAGCCAAAATCTGTATTCCTAAGTTAATAATATACTAGGGAAAATAAAATGGAAACAAAAAATTGATGAATACTTAATGAGAAAACCTAGCAAGATGCACTTCTTGTTTTCATACTATAATAAATCATAATTACTTCTCCTAACTTAAAGATATTATCCATCATTGAAATTAATATATAATAATTGCTGATTAACTAAATTTTTGTACATTCAAATTCTTATAAGTATTCTAACTCCAGTTTAGTAAATTACTATGTACATCTCTTTTGCAAAGCCAATTATTTTATAAGAACTTCAACATGAAGTTGTAAGTATTCTGAGGACAAAAAATTTCCATTTCCTTTGCTGGAGAGCACATTAAATGCAATTTAAAGTTTAAAGAGTAGTTCTCAACATTTATCATTCATTATTGGGTTTTTGGATGAAAAATTTGATGTTTATAAAATAATTACACTTATTATTTAAGCTCCCAATTCCAATATATTCTAATGTAAAATAGGATTTTATAATGAAAATAGTGTAATTCAATGGTTAATCACAAATATTTGACAGAGGAGCCACATTAGGAAACGTTCATTCACCTCTTCTTTGCTTCAGGAAAAGATCCCATTTGTTACTCTTTAGCATTATATTCTAGTGAGTTCATTAATAGGCAAGAAATGCTACCCTTTACTATATCCATCTCAACATCACTGGAGGCATTATTTAATAAATGAGGGTGTAATTTAACGAAATAGTCATAAAAATATATTCTGGCCCAAATTTTGCCTGAGATTCATTGTAAGGCTATTCATTCTGACCTATTTTTTCTGAGCTCTCTGAAATTCATGATCTTGAGCAGAGATACATCAATGTGTGTGTATGTGTGTATGTCTGTGTATAAAGGAGTGTACTGTGTTGATAATAACGACACCATATTCCTGGAATGAAGTAAAAGAAGAGGGAATAGAAGCGTTCTTGAGAGAGAGAAGAGTTGGAGACCTGATAGTGCAGAGATTTCTTAGAAAGTAGAACTGTGACAAAGAGGTCAGACTTGGAAATAGGAGCAGTTACTTTTTCACTAAAAATGAGAAAGAAGAGTGACACAAAGATAGCAGAAAAAAATAGTCGGGAGACTGTAAGAGAAAAATCTGTCAAGATGGGTCTACAGAGTGAAAGAATAACTTTTTCCTCTTTTTTTCATGGGTTATAAAGGTTATGAAATTGAGGATCTCTACATAATCGAGAGAATAGCCCGTAGCAAAGGGTATACTTTCATCTAATAGAGAGATGTGAGGATTCTGGGGAGACTAGGGAGGATGGCTGTAATGGACGCCTTTAAGGAGGTGCCCTCAGATACCTGTCATTCAGCTGTGCAGAAAAGGAAGACAGGTCTTTGTTTAGGGACATGTTTGTTTTTTGACTGCATGCCAAATGTATGATTTATGTGCAGGATTAAATAGAGTCTATCAATAACTAATTATCTAGATGGTTTACCTAAAAGCAGAAAATCAAGTTACTCTAAGATTTTTTTAAACCTGGTCGGCATATTTACTAGAAATTTCAGATGAGTAAAAATGATCAGGAAGTAAAACCAATTGTGAGTCATATCTGTATTACCTATACATCCAGATACACTGATGAAGTATTCACAATATTATTTAGCACTATAAACAACCTTTTGCTTTCAATTTTTTAAATGTGTTTCCTTTAAAATTTAGTTTCATTTTCTTAGGCATTTTCGCACATATACTTCTGTGGTTTAATTTTTTTTAAAGGAAAGATGTAGGAAGGAATGAAGACAGAGGCAGGCAAGAAGAGGGAGGAAGAAGCACTTACTTTTATGTATTGTTCATCTTGGTTGTTCTCCACTGGCCCCGGGACACGAACGTGGGTCCTTGGGATGCATGTGGGTTCCATGAGCCAAAAGCAATTTACCAAGCCACTACTCCTCCAGGCTGTGCCTGCTTTTATATAATTTTTAAAGTATGAAACAGCTAAACATTAAAAAATAAATCTAGGCTAATATTAATATACTTCATTATTGAAATATTACAGAATTCCTTTTGCTCTTGGTCTGAAATATTGTTATTCTATAAGTTGTTATACTACGAAAATTAGCTGAGAAGTTGGACTTAAAAAATTATCTGAAGGCAATGAAAACGTATTTTGTTCCTGTTTAATCATACTCATGTATAACAGAAATGGCGAGAACAAAAGATCCAAGTATCAAAATTCTGGACGGCAGAGAGGACATATGGACTACCTGCACTGACTTCAAATTACTTAGAAGCCAAAGCTTGTCATCATTCCTTTAGAATTGAAATATCACAGTCAGTAAGAGAGTGTGCTGCCCTTTACTCAGCTGTGTGGAACTTCAAGAGACTGTATAGTTAATGCAAAAATGACCTCTGACTTTCATATTCCTTAATACTCTCAATTCTTCTTGACTGAAGTCTTGATTTTATTTATTGTTGTTTCTTTTCATGTTTTCTTCTGACATTAAGGGAAAAAACAGAATTTTTGATAAGGCAGCAGGAGACTAGAAAAAGTGTGTTGAATATAATTATAGTTTAACCCCTATATATTTGGATTTTAAACATGCACTTTACATAAAACTGGTTACATAGAACTTACTTAAATTTTAACCATATCAATGTATTTTAAATCAATATATATTAATATATCTTGTTTAGAATTCTATGTGAATTATTTACAATTAAAAACTTTAATGGTTAGAAATTGATAACCACTTATATTGAAAATAGCACCATTTGTAATTTGTAGCTTACACAAATTTGATTTTTCCAGACCACACAACCCATGCAAATATATCTTCATTTTGATAAAAATATGCTAATTATATCACTATAATCCAAATGCACAAAATATATTAAGTAGTGCTCAATAAACGAATGCTCTGCCTTTAATTATACCGAAGACAGTTTATCCTAATAATGTACTTTTGTATATGTACAGAGCCGTTACTTCTGTAATTCATCACTCAGCCAAGAAGCTGATCCTCTGTTCTTCCTAGAATATCTCTGCCTTTGGGATCTAATTCATGTTCACTTCCCACTCCATCTTGTTTCTTTGAGATGGTGGATATAATGCATGTTTCATTTTCTGAGACTACCCTCCTCTCCATAAAGATTACCTAAACCTGAGAGCTGCCGTTCCTTGGTATCTATGCCTTTGTCTCAAGCTCTCTGTCTCTGTGTGTGTGTCTCTCTCTCTCTGTCTGTCTCTCACACACAGACACACACACACTTTTACAGATACAAGACACCAGAAACTGTTTCTACACTTTCATTGTTCTTGCCATATTATATAGGGTACCCCTTTGCTGTTCATTACCGTTTTGGAACACATTACGTCACACAGACCTCCAAGGTTGTTTCTCAATCTAGAAGCATGACACCTTACTCCACTTATTCCCATTCCTTGCTTGTAACCAAGTAATGAACAGCAATTGATTCTATCCCGTTTACTTCATTTTGCCTTTTTCACCCAGACCTTTATCCTCCAAAGCTTCATTACTTCAAAACCATCTCATCCTCTATCATTGGCCTATTTAAATTGCTTAGAAAGAGCAGATTCATTCTAACTCAGAATTTTGCACAGGGAGTTCTATTCAGGATTCTCCTTGGTTACTCCCATTCCATCACCGCTCATATTTAAGATGTGAGATTAGTGTAGAAGTCACTTCCTCTAGGATAATATTCTAGAACTATAGTTCAGCAAGTATAGACAAAGAGCCTCGTATTTGCCATTCTACAGCTCTAGTTGTCCTTCACGGCATTTATACACATCGTTTTTCATGCTTTAATACCTCTCCCCTTCACATACAAGCTCCAGAAAATCAGTAGTACCTTGCCCACTAGTGAGGAATATAAATACTGATCAGTTTTTGGAAATAATACGCCAAGTGGAAAGTAACTAGAATCAAAAATATAAATCTATGTCAGAGTTAGAAAACTATTCAGTATGGATGTCAAGGTGATGGGACTCTAGAAACACTAGAGAGAAGACAGAGAAGCCAGAAGTTAGGCAAGTCCAAGAGGAACCCCTAATAGATTTCAGGACTGTCCCAAAACATTGTGTTGGTGACCTAGAGGTGCTTCCTGGCTGGAGAGCTGGAGACTAGTGTGTGTGTGCACAAGTGTTTTCTCTAAATGTCTCACCAACTTATATCTTGAATATTTAGAATTACATAGAATCAGTCTCCTGTGCTGTTCAGTTTTTGGTTTTGTTTTGTTTTAATCTTGCCATGTTCTCTCTATATTTCCATTTAGATGAACTCCTCATTCTTTCTAGTGTTGAACTAATGATGTAAAAACGGTCATTTCCAAATAGTGATGTCATTAAAATTACTAGATGGCAAAAAGGACCCAAAAGTTTCCAGACTAATTCTGCCCAAAGTATTGAAAGCAAAAACATCAGCCCACATGCTCAAGTCCAGCACTGTCTCTACCAGTCCTCAGCTTTTTTTCTTCCTCCGTGAGGATAAGTTCTTACTTTTTCAAATGCCTTCCAAAGCTCTGCATCTCGGCATAGACAGTCCGCTTTCCGCTGTTCATCCGGCAGTCCTGATGTGGTGACATGACGCTCTGTGATGGCAAAAAGCCTGCTCCTTGGTCTGATCTACATTTTCCAGGTAACTTTCTAGCAGCCTGTGATCCAGCAGGTTACTGCTCAGTAAATCTGAAAAAAGAGCAACTATAAGCAGAGGACAAGGGTGCTGTGAAGTTTGACTCATATTTTTGAGTGTTGTAGAGCCGAAGATGAAAGTGGTGAGGAAGTAGCAAAAATAGTATTATTTATTCAGCAGACTTGCCAGAAAGTTCAGATCTTCTGTAGTCACTACTTTCTGTCCTGTACTGCTAATACAAAGCCCTCGGTGAAAGCAGCCCTGCATCCTCTGTGAGAAGTCAGAGACAAACAAGAGCAGCCTTGAGGGGAAGGCCTGTAGCACCTGCTTTTCCTCCTTCTGAGACAGTGCATAGAGCTGAGAAGGTGCTTAACGGGAAGACTAAATAATTCTGTGAAAGTGAATGTAATTTGAAGAGATGCCTCGTCTTCCTCTTTGAAGTTCTTTCCAATGACAGTGAAATCTGCCTACTACTTTAGAAGGTATGAGTATTAATCATTCTATCGGCCTGCTCTTTATTCTCTGTTTAATCCCTTTGTACTACTTGCTTGGGTGAAAAAGCTCTATGCTTTCCTTCTCCTTACAATGAAAAGTTCCTTAGCTTGCTTTCTTTGTTTCTTTCTTTGTTACTCTGTTTCTTTTTCCTTTTTTTTTTCTCTTTCTTTTTAAAGGAAATGTGCAGGTAGGAATGAAGGTGAGTAGGTAGGCAGGAGGATAGAGGAGGAAGAAAAAATTTGCTTTTTATTTAGTTGTTCATCTTCATTGTTCTCCCTGGTTCCTCATGTCAACCTAGTTTCACGGGATATATGTGGTCTGTGCTTCAGCTGAAGCCAGTTGACCAAACCACTCCTCCACCAGGGCATGACTGCCTTAGCTTTCTTTACACACAAAGTATGAAAACAAACTCATTTAACCATTAGTTATAGCTACTAAGATATATGAAAGCAAAGCATATATATATGTGTGTTTTATTTATTATATATGCATATATAGACATATGTATATAGACAGACATATACAGAGAGAAAGAGAAGAGACATATCCTATTTTTAGGATTTTTGTAGAAAGGAACAGACAACTCAATTTAGAAGTTCTTAACCAACTATAAAAAATGAGAAATCTTATTTCACATATTAAAAAATTTTTAAAAATTAGAATCATTGATTCGGTTGCCCAGTGGTGTTAACACATGGATAGACTCTATTATTCTCAAAGTGTCAGCTGCTGTTTTCATCAGCAAGAAGTGACACTGGTCTAAGGCTTTAATAGAGAGACATTTGTCACGCTATTAAAGAAAATCTAAATGGCTACGGAGAAGGGTATTCCTTCTGGTGTTAGGAATGAGATAAATGTGCTTCAAAAGATCTACCATCCACCTCTGCCATGAAAATTCCATTTGACAGCAAGATTAGATCAGGGGATTTATGATCCCACCCTGAGCTGGGGCAGGCAGGACCTCCTCTTTAGTCCCTGACAGGCTTCCTTAAAAACCAAGTGGGACTTCTGTTAATGGAGGAGAGGCTAGTATGTAGGCAATCAAAAAGATGTGACATTTATCACAAAAGATTATTAAGAAATAAAAAACAACTCTATGAATTAGGGCACAGTCAGGAAAACTGAAACCGTGGCAGGCATTTCAAATGGGAAATTGGTTACCAGAAGTTAAAAGGCTGATACAGCAAAAGAAGGATTACCAAAATACTTATCAATGAGTCACTGCTGCTAAGAAGCTACCACACAGCTGGGGGAGCAAAAGAGAAGTGGAGTTACCAGAACCTAGCACTGGAGGATTTTAGAGACTCTTGACTGTCCTTTACTCTAGCAGCTGCTATGAGAGCAGTTTAGGGAAAGTGTCTTAGTAATGTTAACTACCCATTTTCTAGTCTATAGAATGGGGATAATGATACAGTTACCTCAAAGTTCTGTTTTGAAGATGGAATAAGGATACAGGAATCCCTCACCTATTGTGGGAGTTAAATTCCAGAGACCCCAGCAATAGGTGAAAATCCCAAAGTAGCGACATTGGAATTTATTTTATTATTTATATATATTTTAAGGCTTTACACACCCTTCCTACTCTCCTATAAACCCTTCCCACACTCTTATTAACTTTCCCACACTCTTATAAACACTTTCTATGCTCTGAAACCACATAATTTTAGCAATATATAAAATTCTATGTGGGTACTTACTAGTGAAGTATATGCATACTGCAAAATACCACGAAATAGTGAAAATTCCATGATTCAGAATTACATTTTTTTTTAAAAAACCCGCAATACAGTGAAGCCGTGATAAATGAACCATGATATACCGAGGGATGACTCTAATCTCTTTGACTTCATCACACATAAAATACTCAGTTGATAATTATCAAATATAAATATTAGTGTTGTGTGTATACATGTGTATGTACATGTATATGTATATATACACACATATAAAGAGATATATAGATAAAATAAAACTTTGTCCTAGTCACTTTTTATAAGCACAGTGCAGGCACCTTATAAAAGTGATCATTCTATAAATAGTTATTCTTCTTTAAATTATTCACTTGCATATATATGACTGTTGCTACTTAGCGTTCCTCAAGGATATGACATATGTTCATTTATTTAGCACAGGGACTCACATATTAGAAAATACAATAAATAAAAATTGGAAAGAGATTGAAAATGTAAGTGCATGGTGGTGTGCATATGATATATGTGTGTATGAATACACAATATGTCATTTACATTTACAGAGAGCGAAAGTAGACCTTTACATAGGTCACTTTGCTGTTTTCTGTGGGAATTCTTGTCCTCATACTGTGTAAGTGGAATACGTATGTAAGGATACATCTACAAGGAGAAGCATTAGCACTAGGATCTAGAAGTTTTTGAGTAGGATATATTAGGATTATTTGTTAATTGATCTTGAACAGGCAGAATTACCTAGATAATAAAAAGAGACTGGGAAGATTATTTTGCAAGTGGGCTAATTGCATGGGGAAAATAAATTGGTAGAGATATTAGAAAATAAGTACATTCTTGCATCTGTGAGACAATAAATATGGGATATAAGTTTTTCAAATTGGAGTCAAGAGACTATGTTTTATCCTTTAGCAACTGAGAGTGACATAAGTAAGTCATGTTAGGATAAAATATTTCTGTACAGTCTTGTACCAGAAAAGTCATACTTTCCCAGTTCAGAAAATTACATATTCATTTCTTTTCATAAGAATGCAAAATTTTAGCGGAGATTTCAAAGACAATGTTACATTTGAAATGAGAAAAACTGTGTTAACATGCCAAGTTATGCCTATTGCTTTACAAGGTGGTGTTTGTATAAATTACGCTTAATTTTTCTCTTTCCTATATTTTAGTGCTTTTCTAAATTTTCATTTTGAGAATCCAATAGAAATATCTGACAGAATATAATGACAACTTGGGAAAGCTTTATCTTAGTAAATTTAGCTATTACTCTACCTCTTATAAGATTGTACTCTAAAATAATGAGAAAAAAATCCCCTTTAACAGTAGAACTGAAGGACATACTATTGACCCTATGTTAAGATATTTTACAATATAGAATTCCTGGAGACTAGGCATTGGAGTAACTCTAAATAGCAAGCAATTTCAATGCTTTTTGAAACAAAGCAAACTGTATTAAAAAAAGAATGATGACAATACTGATAAGATTGGTATTTTATTTTCAATTTCAAAAAGTGATATTTCAATTTAGTAATAAAATCATTAAATTATTTTAATGTTCACCTCTGGAAGGGGGAGCATACACTGTTTAGATGATCTCAAGTCTCTCTTTAAGGCCCTAAGAGGAAATGACAAATATTTGAATTGGATTGCTAAATATACAGTTTCTGAGTGATGTATTGTGGGCCCTTTTCATGGGCAATGTCTTTACTTCTATCCTCAGTAAGCCTTCTGGAAGAGATTCTCAAATTCGGGACCCAGATTTCAAGCTTTAACACACTCCTTTCACTAGCTTAGTATAATGAGTCTATTAAGTCACCACTTAAGAGCTGTGGGTCAAAAACGTGTTTTTGTCATAGTTTGGATTGTTTTCCTTGGGGCTCTTGGCCAAGTGGTCTTTGGTGTTTGAAACATGCCTGAAAGTTATCTGGCAACCCTCCGAGGAATTTACATGGAAGTTACTTTACTTCAAAGCAGGTAAAACTGCGTAGGTTTCTGTGATCAATATATAGGTTTTGTGTTGAGTTAGAACAAAGGCCAAATATGCTCTTTGCAAATTGCTGCAAAATAAATAATAGTAGGGTCAAGGCTGACAGACTAACAGATCATCAGACCAGTTTTCCTAAAGACTCTTATTAATTCCTGAAAGCCTCTGTCATGATTTCATTCTCTGTTTTATTCTGTAGAACTTTTTAAATGCATTTCTGCTTCAGGATATATAAACGAAAGGAGTTAGCACTGAAAAAGAAGGGATCCTTTACAACCTGACATAAAGGACCTCATTCAGCACTACACTTGAGAGAAAAGAACAAAAATGCAGCGTTAAGACTTTGATAACACTGCAAATGGATCAACATATGTAAAAAAGAAAAAAGTAATTCAGCCTATATTCAGTGCATGTATTAATTTATTTGTACAGAACAGAGACAAAAATAAACTCTACCTTGAGTACAAAGTTTTCGCCATGATTTTTGTCTTCATATATAAAATCAGTAAAAATTACACCAAAATACTTTTTTTGATACTAGCTCAAAATGCTATTAATTTTTGAACATAAATATTTACGTGATATGTATATTTTGGAATCATTGCCAGAGAGTTGCAAAAAAAGCATTGGGAGGTGAGAGTGGTGATGGATATAGTAAACTTAGCTATTTTATCACCAAACCACTGTATTTTTAAAGGAATCTGTACTTCCTTTCATTAAAAATTTAACTCTATGAAAAAAAATTCCTCAACATTTAAATAATCCCTCACCTCTTATCTTTCTCATGGAGTCTAAATTCCATTGCCTGTCACTAAAAAAAGCATAACAAAGTCTTATTTAAATCTGTTAACTGAAAAATGATTTAAGAAAGTTTTGGCCTATTACATTTTTCCATCTGCAATTAGTCTAGCATTACAACATGATACAAAAAAAAAAAGAGATGCCTTAAGGACTTCTGCTTAAATCTGTGATGCTTTATTGATTATTTCTCCAGTTTTTAAAACTTTTAAAATAAATGCATTTACCCCAATGTATTTTGCAGTCCAAAATAAAGAAACACAGCATTAGAACTAAAACTTCTATTATGAATATTAATGGTTTACTTAGTATATTTTTCATGCTCAGGAAACTAGAAATTTGTGTCTGATATAAGATGGGTGTTCTGTCAAAAGCATACTATCCTTCCAGCAGGAATCTGACCTTATGCCATGAATGGGCAGGAGGTGTTTCTATATCTATCCTATTGATTGTCACACATTATTTATTTAGAACTGACCACTGTCATTCCCACATAGTGCCTCTTGTGAACATTTACCATATGTATGTGGCCTAAAAGTTATTTTGTTGGTCACAGAACAGCCTATGTCCTTCCGTTGAAATGATGTTCTCCTCTTAAGGAGATAATACTATTTTATTCAGTAGTTATATTTTGAAATCCTCTTCAGATATTTTTCACTTTGAAGATCAATCATTACATTACTTCCAGAACACATTATGGTTGTGCAAAAAGTAAAACTGCAGTAAACTTTGCTGATCAGGACTTAAAATCTTTTTAGATTTTATTTTTTAAATGTTTTTAATAATTTATTTTGAAGTAACATCATACTATAACATTTTGTAAGTGCCACACATAAATATATTCAGGTAATTGAGAATTGGTCAAAACTACACTGACGATCCACAATAATAGATATGGTATGAATACTTCCTTGTTTCGATATTATATAACAATTATTTGTAAGCTTACATAGTTCATAGATGTATTATTCAGTATTTTTTCCAAATTTATTTACACTGTGATGTTTTCAAGAGATCCAGTTGCCATTACCATAAATATTATGGGTTCAGATAAATCATTGATTAACTATAAAAATCAAAAGAATGAATCTCTTAAATATTTCTTCAAGTGAAGAAATGAGAGACATTATACTGCAGTACTGTGACTAAGACCAAAGATTATGGAATCTGGTAAATCTAGATTCTATCACAATTCTGCCACTAACTAGATAATCTAAGGATACCATTTGTTTTCTTAATCTCCTTCCTCAGTTTTATGGAAAACATGTAAGTTAATATAATTCCGCAGACCAACACTGACTCAGCCCAAGATTAGTCAACCTGTTTGTTACTGACTAGCTCCCAAAAAAGCCAATTGGGAAGAAAACATAACATCTGTTTATGAGGACTCTATCCTAAAGATTTATACAATTTAGATGAGGATACAAGATACATGGGCAAATTAAATAGAAGTAATTGTAGAAGTCTGTCTTTTCAAATGTAATTGATACCAGTCAGTTAAAAGAGGAATTTTTAAAATCACACAAATTAACAGTAATCTTGACTTTAATTATCACTGTATGCCTAGTGTTTTCATACATTATTTCCTTTTAATAAGTCATACTGAATAAATCATTACTTCCAATTTCAGTGTATTAAAAAAGAAAACAAAATAATATGAATGCCAAAATCTTTTAAATTATGATAATTTTATGATTTCAATTTTCTAAGTTCTTTCATTTTTATAACTGTTTAGCCCTCAGATAATTCAAATGAACCTTTTCTAATCTTTACAAAAGACAATATATTTTTATAGAAACAAAATCTCTCCTTTTAATATGGTAATTGGGGAATTCCCATCTGAATAAAATAAGTACTCTCCATCAAGGAATCAAAGTTGATGAGAAAAGTCATCAAGTGGATATAGTAAGAATATTCCAAGTACTGGAAACAGCAAATGCAAAAACATGGATATAAAAGTAGTATTTCTGACTACAGCAAAGTGATTGAAGTGGAAAATAGCTAAAGAAATCACAGAAGTTCATCCAAGGGGTAGTCAGACCACGGAGGGTCTTACATGCCACTGTAGAGACTGGGATTTTACTGAAAGTGAGACCAAAATCTTTTTTATCCCCAGGAGAAGTTCAGGCTGGAGTGAAGGCAAGTAGGCAAATAGGCAGGAAGAGAGAGGAGGAAATAGCATCTTCATTTTTTTATTTAGTTGCTTACACTGGTTTTTTCCCCAGACCTGGGCTTGAACCCAGGGGTACGTGGTCAATGCTCCCTTAGAGGCACATAAGCTGCTGCTCCAGAAGGGTGTGTTGAGATGAAAGCTTTGACATGAGATTGATATGATTCACCATTTAAATGATCTGCTGACTATTGAGATAAGAATTGACTGTAGGAAGTAAGATACTATTATAGTCACTCAGGAAAGTTATAGAATTGCTTGCAATATGGTCAGTGTGGTAAGAGAGATGGTTATATTTTGGATATGTTTAGAGTTCTAGGATTTGCTGATGGATTTGATACTGAATGTGAATAGATTTGTGACCTGAGTCAAATGGAAGATAAAATTTCTATTATTAGGTGGAATAAAATGGAATAATGGGAAAAGGAAAAGATATGGGGAAGTATAATATGAGTTTGTTTGAAGATATACAAAGATGGAGAAACCAAATAAAAGTATTTGATATCTAAATTTGAGTTCCACATATTACATTTCAGATACCATGTTAAATATCAATTTTTTTTACCATAAAAATAACCTTTGATAAATTCCACAAACTGAGGATCTGATTCATTTATTGTTCTCAAGTGTATGAGTTCAGTAGAGTATCTTTATCATTTCATTATATTTAGTTCCATTTTAACTTTTAAAATGTCAAGTAGGCACGGTATTTATTAGAAATATTTTCCAGGTACAATATTCTTAATTGGACTATATCACTTAATTTCACAGAAATATCATTTCATGGTTTAGTGATACTTCTATTCTAAATTATGAAGTCACACTGATTTATGGGCAGCAACAAAGCACACATTTTGATGTAGGTTAATTCACATAAATAACCTAAGTCATGAAAATACATATCTTTCAGAGAACAGATTTTATTAATTTTGAATTATGTCAAGTTATCATTTAATAATTCTCAAGGACCCAACACTGGTGAAACCATATGCTACAGTGTGTTTCCTGCTCTAATTTTTTCTTCATGGTTCATGAGTAAATGCTATGAACACTAATTTAATTAATAGATCTCAGGACCATTGGTCCATGAATTAACATCAATTACTTTATGAAGACAGAATTATCTCTTTTTTTCTTTTTAAAGAAAGGTATTTTGTGATTTCTGGTTACCTGACTAAACTAAGCAACAATATATTTAAGAACAGACAAATAATGCACTGTTAACAAGCCTCAAGTACAGAATATAACACTCACTAAAGCTTCTTTTTGTGTTGTTCCAGAGCTAATAAAATGGAATATTATAATCAAACCCTGAGGACATTTAATGTAGTCTCATAATTTTTAACTTAAGTCAGAAAATAATTAGAAGTGGCAAAAATTGCCCTCATGCAATCAGTCTGAAAAATAATGTCCATCCTTTACATACTCTGTTTTGTCCTTGGCAACTCCTCTTTGTTACTCCAATATCAAAGTCCCTTTGTCAATTTAATTCCCTGCCATCTCAAATCAAAGTCATACCCACAAAGAGCAGTTTTCATATTTTGCTTTTAAAACAGCTATGTCTGGCCCAGCTATAAGATGGTAAGCTTTATTGTTGTTTGTGTCTTTTATTTATAATCCTCCTCATTCAAGAGAATTTGAGCCAGCTAAACAAAAAAATTTTTTTAATGTAAAAGATGAATAATAAATAAAAAATATTTTTTAAAGAGAAGCCAACTATTGAGAAAATTATTATAATCACTTAGAGACCTCCTCCTTCCAATCAGACAGCGTAGCATAATTTGCACAAAGCACTACATGGTTACTCAATACATATTTGTTGAGGATAGTACTAAGGAAAAAAATAACTGATAAAACAGAGGTAACAATTCTCATAAAAAACCCATGGTCATTCTTTAAGGAAGTGGAACAAGCAATACTAATGTTTTTTGGAATCACAAAAGCCCTCAAATATTCCAAACTGTCCTAAGAGAAAAAAATAACAGTGGGAGAATTACACTCCCTGACCTCAAGCTATATTACAAAATAATTATCATGAAAACAGTTTGATACTGGAACAAACACACACACACACACACACTGATCAGTGGAATCACATGGAAAGCTGCACATTGAGGACAGTTATTCTATGACAGATAACAAGATCACACAATGAAATAAGGAAAGTCTATGAGGTCTATATAACAAATAGTGTTGGGAAACTGGGAAAACATCAGCAAAAAAAAACGAGATTACTCATTATCACATACACAAAAGGTAACTGAAAATAAATCAAAGACCTGGACAAAAGAGCCAAAACTGTAAAGTTATTAGAAAAAATTGTGGGAAAAACACTCTATGATATTAACTTCAAAGAGATCTTTGAGGAAGGGAACAGCTATGGTAAAAGAAGCCAAAGAAAAATGAATCTATGGGGATGACATCAAACTGAGGAGCTTCCATACAGCAAAAGAAACCACCACTAAAACTAGACAACTCTTGAAATCAGAGAAGACATTCACACAACATCAGATCAGAGCTTAATCTCCAAAATATATAAAGAGCTCACCTACCTCAACAATAAAAAAACAAGTGACCCACTCAACTGGGCAAACGAACTGAATAAATACCTATATAAAGAAGATACACAGATACAGCCACCTGAAAAAATGTTCTGTGTCGTCCATTGTTGGAAAAAGGCCAATAAAAACTACAGTGAGATACCACCTCACACCAGCGAGAATGGCCTATATCAAAGGACTGGTAATAGCAGGTGTTGGAGGGGCTGTGGAGAAAAAAGTTGCCCTCCCACACTGTTGGCAGAAATGTATATTGGTGAAACCTTTTTGGAAAACAGTATGGAGATTCCCTAAACAAATAAAGGTGGATCTACCATTTGACCAAGCAATGATCCAGCAATCCCACTCTTGGGCATTTACCCAGAAGATACAAAATCTCTAATCAGAAAAAAATATCTGCACCCCGATGTTCCAAGAAGCACAGTTAGTAATAGCTAAGACAAGAGAACAACCTAAATGCCCAACAACAAATGACTGAGTAAAGAAGCTATGTATGCTATGGTCTAGGTACTCAGTGGAATTCTATGGAGCTATTGAAAAAAAAAGTAAAATTGTGCCCTTTGTAACAATCTGGATGCAATTGGAAGGGATATATTGTGAAATAAGTCAGAAAAAAAGGGAAATACAGGATAGGATAGTTTCATTCACATGCAGAATATATTGAAATGAAACTAATAAATAGATAAACCTCAGCAAAAACTCTCAATACACAAGATGATGACTGCCAGGAGAGTGAGAGTGGGGAGGGAAGAAAAGGGGGAAAGGTGATGGTAAAGGACACTGAACTTTGTTGGAACCTGTGGTGTGAAATATAGACTGATATACAATGTCAGTATTCAAAAAATGAATGTAGCATTGTAAACAAAAATTTAATAAAATCAAGAATTAAAAAACAGAACTAATAATGGACATGTATTTTACATTGTATCCTTAAAAAGTAGAGGGAAATATTTACTGATTTGGTTCATAAAATGCAGCAGAAAGAGCAACAGAATTATAATTTAATGATTCTTCTATCCTAGTTGCAACTACAAAACAGTATTATCAGGAAACTTCTGGTCCATATATCCAATTGCTTATGTCTACTTGAATATCCTGTAAGTTTAATTTATTGTCATTTAATTCATTGTCATCCTTTAAACAAGTAGCAACATCTAAGACAGAGAACTGGAAGCCATTCTAATTATTATCTCTGTTCTAATTTTAAAGGCCACCACATGATCTAGTCAAGAGGATATTAGTGCTATGTCCATTTACTCTTTTTCATCCTCTCTCATTTTTTTTTTAATTGCTGCCTCCCCATAACAGATCCGACTGCAGCCCTCAGTCTCCAATGCTCTAAAATGTAAATTTCATCATGTTGCACCTCATAAACCCTCCAGTACCACAGCTTTAACTCATGATAAAATATTACCTCCTAAGCTTTAGATTGAACATGATCATTCATTATCTTACTCTACCCAAGTGTTATTCTATCACCACCTTTGCTCCTTGTATTAAACAATGTGGATATATTTGCGTCTCTTCAGCCTGTCATAATGTTTTATTACCTTTTAACTTTACACACAATTGTCCGGCTAGTTTGGGTAAGAATTCTCCTTGTTAGACTAGTAAATTCCACTCTTACTTATGACTGGACTAAGTTTTTTCTGTGATAAATTATTTTATCTTCCTATGATAAATTACTTACATATTTTATTTTGTGGTCTAAAAAATAATTCCAGTAGGCATTTCTTCAATTGTCCAATCTAAATGTGTATGATATTTGTTGTTTATATATTCACTTCTCTTGCTGACTTTGAGAAACTTGAGGAAATTGTTGAATCCATTTTATATTTTCAGTGTCTAGCATAGTTATTTACACTACAGTTTTGGATAAATGAATGAGTGAGTAAAGGAACTGATGTTGAGAAAACAACAACTAATATATTTTTTTTCTTAACATTATAAATAATAACAGACTGATTCAATTGAAGTGTCTAATCCTTATATTTCTGTCTCTTTTATTCTGTTATATATTACAACAAAAAGTTTTATTCCCCCCCAAATTACTTCTGTTGTAGCAATAAATTTAGTGTCTTCTGGTAGCAACATATGCTCTCTTTCCCTCTCCCTTTTACCTATGACTACTTTTAAAATAATATATGTTTATGAATTTGTAGATTAATTTGACAGTCCATTCAATAAGAGCTCTGTGAGTCTTCAATAAGTAATTATAAAATAGTCATACTTGCTTATGTTTTGGAAGGATCTGTGATGGAGTACATATTAACATAATCTTATTTTAAGAGGTAATATAGATCAAAGGATTTTCTTTTATTGTTCTTAATATAAAACTTCTAAATTAAATATACAGAAGTACTCCTCTACAAGATAATGGAATCATAAGCAGAACACAGGAAAAGGCTTACAATGCACAAATTATATCAAAAATGTTTATTTTATTCCAATAGAATTGCTAACTTGGAACATGATGAAACAGAATATTTATAGTAAACTTATCAGTAACCTATTTAATACAGATTGTATCCATTTTACATACAAAATCTATCAAGTTGTTTGTTATTTCTAGAAGTTTTCAGGTTTTTCAAGTTTAACACAAAAGCTATACGTAGATGAAACAAACTGAATGGGAAACATTGAGATTTCATGGCTTGCTGCAAAGCATTTTAGAGTAGAGATAATGTTAAACACAAGTGAGACTTCTTCTCCACCCCTGTTCCTAATCCTAGAAGAGGGAATATGGGACAAAAAATGAGGAACTTGGAACAAAACTCAATGTAGTAAATAAAAGTTATGATCCTGAGTTTTGAGATGAAGATTGGTTCTGGGAGTTTTGACTAACAGTGACATGAGGTGTCTAATTATGAAGTGGGTAAATTTGAGAAAACTCATTGATGGGGTCATTCTCAAACAGTCCTAGCAAATTTAATTCTACTATCTGATTTTTCTAAATATTTGCTAATTGTAAATTATTTTATAACGTGCAGATTTAAGGTAGGTGGTTTTTACACAGTGAGACTCAATAGGTAATATTTTAGAGTTTGAAGAAGGAAGAAAAATTTTTGGTTCATGAAGAAAAATCTAATAGTATTTGTATCTCATATTATCTCTTTATATGATTTATTTCTGGTTTGGTAATAAAAATATGTGTATAATCTCTTTAACATATTTAAGATAATAGCACATGTCCTTAGATGACACAAATAAATTACATGCATGTTTATTAATCATCACACTTTGGTTTCTCCACTCACATTTTATTGACCCAAAGCAAGTAAGATTACTAAGCATGATGCCAAAGGCTGATGTGTAATCCTCTTTGAGAGAAATGACAAGTAACTGGGAGCAATAATACAATCTATCACAGTGAATTTCAAAGCCAGACTCAGAAACTAACACAAAACCGGGATGAAGCTCTTTAAAAGATAACCCTGAACAAGGAAAGAAAAAAGGATATGGGGAATAAACACCAGAGAGACTGATCTAAAGGCAACGGTTTTCAAGTTATATTTTTTCCTCTCCCCCACATAGACATGGACAGAAAAATGCATAATTCTGTCGTCATTTTCTGTCGTGAGGTAGAACAGATCAGTCAAATCTAGTTACTTTTCATAACCTCCAATGCTACTACTGTGGTCCAAACATCTATTTTCTCTTTTGATTTCTGGTAATACTATCCTAAGAGTTTCTTGTTCTTACCACTTTTGCCCTGAGAGTCTGTTCCCAAGACAGCAGTCAGAGTGGTTTTTACCAACACATGTCACTATTGTGATTAAAACCCCAGTGTTTCTCCATCCCATTTAGAGAAAAATTCTACAAATATCCTAAACGTGAACCTTACTATGACCTGACCTCCCACTCATATCTATCTTTCTCTTCTCACTCCACTTCAATATCACTGGTCTCCTTGATTATACTCACTGGTACATTTTTCTTCAGATATTCATACTGGTTATTTCCTGTCTGGAATCTTTTCCCACCAGATAACAACATGCTTACTTTCTTACCTTTTTCAATTCTTGCTCAATGTTTGTTGAAGTGTACTTGTTTTAAATTATAATTCTCCATCTACCTTCACAGTCCCCATCTCTGTAGTCTACTTATTTTCCATTGTATTTATTACTTTCTAATATACAATATAATGTCCTTATTTCCACCTTTGATCAATAACATGTAAGCTCCATGAGTAGAGGAAATTTTTATCAATTCTGTATGCAGCTATAACCTCACTTGACAAATATTACCTAGCACATAATGGGGACTTAATATTTTATGAAACAGCAAATTAAACATTGGAAATATCAAAACATCTGTACATATATCCACTGGGAACTAAACTAGGGGATATCTTCAACTATAGGAAAGATAATATATAATGCTACAAATTAATGCATATAGTTATAAATAATTATTTAATTACCTAATTTAAAAATAGGAAAATAAATACCTCTACAAAATATATTGTTTGCCCCTGAAAAGGCTTATTTTCTTAATTTGTCTTGTAGAAGTCTTTGAATCTATAAAGTTATTTTAACTACCTACTAAAACTTTATGTATATAAAATAATTATAAGTACTTTATTTTTTAAAAAAACTACTGAAGTTAACACTACATTAAAACATATAAGTTTAATATTTTCATTATTATAAGTAACATCAATACATAATACATTAAGTTCACCCCAAATAGTTCAATTTATTATAGTCTATTCCTTACAATATAATTGACCCCTTTTATCAGATTTTCCCATCCTCTTTCCAACTTCCCATATGGAAACTACTAATTTGATTTTATAAACTAGGAGACTATTTTTGCTTATATATTAAACATATTTGTTCATTCCTTTGTCTTAGGAGTGAAATCTTTTGGTGTTTGTCTTTCTCAATCTGACTTATTTCACTAAGCATAATACCCAGTAAGTTCATTCATGGAATTTATTAAAAATATTATTTTAGAAATATTTTCTTCAGAGAATTGAGTGATGTTACCATTAATTTGAGGAAAAGAATATAGAAGACTAAATGGTAGACTTCACTTAAATTTCTGTTCAGTAAATTGTAATGTAGTCCTGAAAATATAAATTTAAAAATAACTACAATAGATATTTGAAGCTAAGTAAATGACTGAATATAATACTAACAGTCAGACACACCATGATTTATTTAACAATGGTTTTTAAAACTTTGATGTTCTCAGCTTGTTCTTTACCTTGTATTCTGCTAAATATTATTGTTCCATAAAAGGAGTAAATGTATATTTGATACATAATCCTCCTGATGAAATTATACTCCAGTAACTCCATTAATTAAAAACAATACTTCTAGAAAATTTGGACTTTGCAAGAAGAAATATTTTTGCCATGTATACAGGTAATCCTGGCTTGGTGATGCTTTAAGTAGTTTCTCTCCCTGATTTAGATATTTACATTTTCTTCTCATCATATTTAAATTGTTTGAGTGAACCAAGAAAACAATGCTTTACTAAAGTTTCAGTATTAAAGTCTCTTCTGACTTTTTATATTCAAAAAATATCCCTTTCTCACCAAGGCAACAAACTTAGAAAAATAAATAAATTAGATAATATTAAGACTTGTTGCTTAGTCCATTATGAACAGCGAATGCACATAACCAATATGAGAAAATTTCCATGAATGTATTATGACTAGTAATAAATAATATGGATTTGTGAATCTCTTAACAAAAAGAAAAGTTAAAAGGGGAATTTAGCTCTGGGATTTTAGATAAATCCTTTGAAATTTATCTTGCCAAATGGAACATTATCAGGAGCAAAATCTCTTCAATCCCTTTCATTTTCAAATTCATTAAGTTAATTTTTTTTCATGTATAGTTACTTTCCTAAACTTACAAAATCACTAGTATGTTTTTATCAGGATGGAGGCCAATATCATCCAGATAGAAAAATCAGTTCATTTTTCTCAATAATCTACAGTTAATTCATGTGCTATACTTCTAGGGTACAAATATTTTTCAAATTATTATATGTAACAATAGATAGACTCCAGAAATATTAAATGGCAATTCAAACTGTACATGCATATAACTTTACCTCTTTTTAAATTGTACCTCATCGGTGATTATATCTAGTAAGCTATTAATACATACTGGTTTGATAATCTTACTGAAAGTGGTTAAGTGACAGCTAATAGGAGGATTTTCCACTGGAAAAAATTCCCATAGGAAAGCAACAGTGACACAATGGTGAAATAAAGTCTTGAAGAGTGTGAGTATGGAGGCAGCTCTCATACATAGATTCTTCTTTGCCATAATACCAGTGGTCTAGACTTTCGCTCTCAGTCACTAACTGGACTTTTGAAAATACTTTACCACCTTCTCATGAGCTTTCTTGCCAGTACAAGTCTGCTACTTCTAAGGTGATATTAGGCTCCCCCTGGTAATGAAACTTACTAATATTTTCCTCTAGACAAATTAAAACACTCACACAGCATATTATAAAGTATTTTAGACTCTACACATTGAAAGTAATTTGGGTTTCAAATTTGATTTCCTGTGCTACCACTCTGCTTCCTTGAATTTTCTATATTGGAAAGTTCTAAATACTAAAATCCAAGATATAAAGAATGGCTAATGAAAATGGACTCAGTTAGAGAAGAAATGCACTTTGATTCACCACCTTCTCCCTTAATATGCTGCTGACAACTCCATGAGCCTATCTTTTCCTCTGTTGTTTGGATGGTTGGTTTTGACTCCCTGGAAAACTTAACAGCCAACAGTAAGTACGATGAGAGGTTAACCAAACAGCAGATTTTTGTGGTAGTATATAACATGTTATGAAGTTTAGTTGAGAAATATGACTAAAATGAAAACTTCTTTTTGTATGCACCTACATATTTTATAAAAAAAAAAAATTATACTACTTTATCCAAAATTGGCTAGCCACATTCTAATGAGAAAAGTTTTATTTGTTCTCTCCTTGTATGATGTTTCTCCTAAATATACAATATATCTGGTTTGAAAGAATGAGAATGTTTTTGACTAGAGAAGAGGCTAATAAGAGAAGCAAGATGATTAGACTCATTGTTGTTGTTGTTGGATCACTGGTTCTTTTTCTGAACACTTACTAAAGTAAATTTTTGGCAGAAGGAAGGAGCCAACAAATGAGCATCAAATTCCAGATCTCAAAAGGATAAATAACACAGTGGATACTCAGTTTTAGGAATTTGTGAGCAAGGCAAAAAATAGAGTATTTCCAAAGTTGGAATGAGGATATAGTCACTGGGAGTGTTATTTTTAAGTGTGTGTTGTAAAGAGTATCTATGTCTAATTTCCAACAGATGTAGAATCAACTCGAAAAATATCATACTCCTGAGTTGTACTATTTTTCAACCAATTTCAAATACAACTGATATAAAATGAATTTTCTAACACTATGAATATGTGGAGGTAAGAGTAGATGAGATGAAATTCAGGGACTTTTCCAAGTTTATACACCATTTTTCCATGTTGCTTGGATTTATCAGTACTCATTTTTTTTGACATAGTAGTGTACTTTTAGACTCAAGTTTCAATGACAATCAAAATTTTTATCCTTCTTATATGGGTTATTCTAGACTATATGCCCTTGACTGCTTCAAACTGAGTACAAGTACTCTTAGGTCCTTAAAATATATTTTATGATTGTAATCTTGGGCATTTGAAGCAATTCTTCACTTGACTGCGGATATAAACACCATAAATTGGAAAACACAAACTTAAATTGAAGGGTCAAAAGTGGTAGTTGGACTTTGTCTCATAGTGTTTATGATTAAGGCAGCTCTAATTTATTGGTTTATCTAAACTTTACAGAAAAGTTGAGTAAAAGTTGGATAGTGGAAATGGAAAAATTATGAGTACATAAGTAAGATTAGGGATAAAGAGATGTTACTAGGAAGTTCAGCACATGTAAAGCTTATCCTTCAAAGACTTACCTTTTGGCATGCCCTCGTGGAGTAGCAGATGGGTCTGCCACCTCGGCCTGGCACAGTTCACATACAATCCAACAACCCAGTTTCACATCCCCTGATGGTTTGGGACAATAATAAGAACTGAAAAAAATAAAGTTCTTCCTCTTCTTCCTCTTCTCTCTCTATGCCTGCCTGCCTGACTACTCACCTTCATTCCTGCTTGCACCCTGCTTTAATTAAAAAAAAAACAAAAAAAACCTGAAATATCATAGAGATATCAAAGAGTGTGACTCATCTGCCTACCAGCAGCATCTTGGCTTTATATATAAATCCTTTTCAAGATAATGCGTCACATCAATATAACATTACTATCCCCAGAGGGCTTAGTATATTTTTCTATTTTATTACAGTAACAGCTTTAAACCTCATTGATTCAAAACACAAGAAATTCTATAAAACTTTAAGAACAGTTTTAGATTCAAAGCAAAATTCAGATGCAAGTACAGGATTTCCCATTAATCTCTGCTTCCACATATTCTTACATTATCAACACCACTCACCATAGTGATGAAATTTGTGCACAAGGATGAACAAACATTAATACCTCATAATTATCCAAGCCCCTTAGTTTACCATAGAATTCACTTGTGATGGTCTACATTCTGTTGGTTTGGAAAAGTGTGTTTTGACAGGACAAATGTGTTATTAAACTATAACACAGTGTTTTCACATCCCTGAAAGTATTCATGCTCTACCTATTCACATCTGCCAGCCCACAGTCCCTGGCAACCACTAATCTTTTTTACTGTCTCCATAGTTTTGTTTTGTTTTTTACAGAAAGGCAAATTAGTTTGAATCTTTCAATAATATAGTATTTTTCAGTTAGCTTCTTTCACTTAGTAAAATGCATTTAAAATTCCTCCATGGCTTGTTTCTTTCATGGTTTGATTTAGCACTAAATAATTTTCCATTGTCTGGATATATAGCACTATGTATCCTTTCAATTACTAAAGAACATCTAGGGTGTTTCCAAATATTAACCCTTGTGAGCCGAGACTGTAAGTATCCATGTTCAGTTTTTTCTTTTTTTCTTGTTTTTGGATAAATATTTAGGATCATAATTGCTATGTCATATGGTCTGAGTATGTTTAGTTTTCTAAGAAACTGCCAAACTGTCTTCCAAAATGACTATCATTTTGTATTCCTACTAAAAATGAATCTGAGTTCTTATTTGTTTCTCATCCTCTCTGGCATCTGGTTTTGCTACTGTTCTAGATTTTGACCATTCTGCAAAGTGTTAGTTGTACTTGACTTTTTTTTTTAATGTAAATTTCCTTAATGATACATGATCTAGAGCATCTTTTCATATTCTGATTTGTGACCTGTATCTTTGGTGAGTGGTCTATTCAGGTCTTTGGTAATTTGTTAATCAAGTTGTTTGTTCCCTTGTTGAGTTTTAAGACTTCCTGTATATTTGGGATAGTATTCTTTTTTTGGATGTGTCTATTGCAAACATTTTCTCCCAATTGAGGCTTATCTTTTCATTCTTTTGACATTGTCTCTTGCAGAGAAAAATATTTTTTTTTTATTTTAATGAATTCTAGCATGTCAATGACTCTATTCATGGTTTATGCCTTTGGTGTTGTAGCTAAATGTCATTGTCATACTCAAGGTCATCTAGATTTTCTCCTCTATTATCTTCTAGGAGTTTTATAACTTTTCATTTTATATTTAAATTTATGACCCATGTTGAGTTAATTTTATGAAGGATATAAGGTCTATGTCTGTATTCATTTTTATGTGAATGTCTAAATATTCCAGAACTATTTGTCGAAGATGAGAATTTATTTTTCACTCATAATTATTTGTCAACACTGGCAGGTTGACAAGTGCTGCTCTGTCCCAAGTGGATTTTCATTCTATGACCCTCAGTGATAGAGGGTCAGATATGATGAGAGGAAAAACTAATGGGATGAGAGGTTTGGGATACCACTTAAAGCTTCTCCACAGAACTAACCTTCTATCACTTTTTCTCACATTCTACTGTTTCATACTCATTATGTGACCAAGTCTAATAATGGAGTGGAATGTGCCATCCACTTTCAATGAAGAACTTCAAAATCACATGGCATTGGGCAGGGATGTGTACTCTTTTAAGCAAGTGCTCCAACAGTTATGAACAACAATCCAATCTGCCACACAGAGCGTTACAAATGCAGAAAATAATGAGCTTCAAGCAGTTTGGTCCTGGTCATAACTCCTCCTGTTGTTTTAGGTCATTGCTATGGCTTCCTATGTCTTACTATAGCTTCATAGACAAAGATTTCTAAGAAGGCTGTCATACATTTAAAGACAATGAAATCTTAGTGATTTTTTTTTAGGATACATGGACTTTCTGGTTACTCATAGTCACAGACAGAGATACCACTGTGGGGGAAAAAGTCACTGGGACAAGATTTCACACCAACTTCCAAACTCCAAAGGCCTAATGTCCACAATAGCAAAGTCAGGAGTAATCCTACCAGGGCATGGCAGCTGTGAAGATTTTAAATACATATCTAAAAATATATAGGTAAAATTTATTATATTGATGTTACTACTTCAAGGTAGAAAATAAACACTGAGCTTGCCTCCAAATAATTATTCATCCTGACATGATGAAGAGTAACATAGAGGAATGGGGAAAGCTGCAGAACATGGACGATCATACTAAGTTTACCAGAAGCAAGAAATATGTAGGATTAAAAATCAAAATTTTAATATGAGAGAGAAAATAATAAATATAGTAAATCAAAAAATCTGAATATTAGGTTTTTATTTGTATTTTTAATTAGAAATTATATTGGGTTTTAAGCACTTAGATCATACTTCTTAAACTTTAGCATACATAGAGATCACTTCAAGAGCTTGTTTAAGATACCTATTCCCCAGAAATCCTCAAGCTCTGGACCAGAGATGCTAACTCAGCAAACCTGGGGTAGTCTAGTCATATCTTTTGTAAGTATTTGAGATTCTTACATAAGTGTCAGCAAACTAAACTGTGAGAACTTGTGAACTATAGAACCCAAAAACAGATGTTTTTAATATTCTTTAGATAAACATTTACTGATACCCCAGAAGTTTTTATATAATTATGATTTTAATGAAGACAGACCAATGGTTCAATTTGCATAAGTTCATTTTGTTCTGCTTTGAATTTTTAAAAACCAGTCACCATTAAGAAAGTTGCTCGTATACCCTAGTCAAAAGTTGTAATGTACTGAAAAATATAATTGGGTTTTGTACATTATGATAGTCCAATTTTTAAAGAATACTTTCATATTTGATTTAAATATATTTGACTGATGCAGAAGATGGGTCTTTTAAAAATAACAGAACACTCTGACATCAAAAAGAAATATATCAGATTTGTGACTCACAACGTCTTGTAGTGCACCCTGATGAAGCAGCAGTTACGTCAATCGCCTCCAAAAGACTCAGGCCACAAACCCCTGGAGAAATTGCCATCTGTAAGCCAAGGAGACAGACCCTCAAAAAAAAAAAAAAAATCCTTCACCTTAGTCTCAGATGTACAGCCTCCAGAATTATGAGAAAATAAATGGTTTTTATTTGTAAACTACCGAGACCATGATACCTATTGATGGTGCCCCTAACAAACTAATACACTATAATAACTAACAAAGGTTTAGTAGAGAGAATATTCAAAGAATTGTCAAAACTTAACTGTAAAAACAATACAATTAGATATTGTGCTAAAGACATACGTCACTACTCAGAATATATAGATGACAAACAGGCACATGAAAAATGTAAGCATTCTTAGTCATCAGGAAAATGTAAATGAAAACCACAGGATAATGCTATGTACTTTTCAAAATGACTAAAATAAGAAAAGTTGATAACACCTAATATCAGCAAATATGCTGATAAAATGGAACATTCACAGAGCTGTTAACAACATAAAATATTACATTCATCCTACTCAGTAGCAGTTTCTTATGGAAATAACAACATCCTTGCCTCCATAAATCACCGAAGAATTTTGTGCATTGCTTATTCTTCAAAAGAGATGATCCTATTTAAAGATGACCTCTATATTTCTAGTTTTGTATCTGATCTGTCCATTTCCCATCTACGAGCTGAGTTTCTTGCTGTCATTTACAATATGTTACTTTCAAAACAGGTTTATGTACCATTCTGGCTCTAGATGAGAAGAGAATCTCCAGGCTACATTTACGATGACTTCAAAGAAGTCACTGAATCTAGGAAATGCTTGCATCATTCTGTTATAGTCCTTTCCCCCTTCTCTCCTCAAAAATTTGGTATTTCACTATGTGATATCCTTCTTGTATGTCTATTTATACAGATACTGAAAGGACATTATAGCATAAAGCAGAGAAATGGGAACTATTGATAGCTAGCCAGAAGGTTTGTTTTTCAAAAGAATTATTTATGTATGTGTTTGTTTAGTGGAATGAAGCAGGCAGGAAAGAAGGCCAGCAGGCAAGCAGGCAGGAAGACAGGGAGAGGAGGAAGAAGTGTTCATGTTGGTTGTTCATCACAGTTCCAGACTATGAACCTGGGCCCTTGGATTTTTAAGTGGACCACACCAGAGTCACAGACTTAACCATAAAGCTACCAGGGTGTGACCCAAAGGTATTTTTTTATGTGAATATGAGCAAAAGAATTATTGCCAGGTAACCATGAACCTTAGACTGAGAAGCTCCTACTTAAGTTTGAAAATGTTTTTAATCTTTTGTGTTTTGTTTACTTTGGTTATGTGCATAAAGTAAGCCATGAGAAATTAGCAGTCCAGATACGTGTAAAGTTCCACAACTGACAAAGCTCACCATCTCCATTACACATTTAAAATTAACATCAACAATTTTCCAGTGTTTATCATTCCTTTTTTTTTTTTTTTTTAAAGATTCAGGACAGGAATGAAGGCAGGCATGCAGGCAGTCAGGAAGAAAGAAGAGAAAGAAACATTTTATTTATTTTATTTAGTTATTCATCTTGAGGCCTTAGTTGCAAACCCTGGTCCTTGGAAGATATGTGGACTATGCTGGCTAGAGGCTGAGAATTTAATTACTAAGCCACCAGGGTACACCTATCATTCCCATTTTATAGATTCAAAAAGGGGACCTCAGGGATAGTAAGTGATATATGCAAGGTTATTTCAACTGTAAGTGGCAGAGGCAGCTCTTAAATGTGAATATTCTTTCTATAAGCCACATAACAAAGCTTCCCTAAAAATATCTTTGTCAAACAATGAAATACAAGGACTTGATCTAGCAACACAATAGCTCCATTTCTTCCATGATTGAATGTTTGGACATTATGGCTATACATGTCATAATGAAAAATAATATCAAGCATTATTCTCAAAAGAGTTGAATAGAGTTATCAGGGCAGTTTCCTGGAAGATAAAAAATCAGTCTTTCCAATGAGAGTGTGTGCATTTTTTTATTCAGATGTGACCTGGAAGTATTTATTATAGATTGGAAGATAGGAAAACTCTTATATTTTGAGCATTTCTTAATAACCAATTCCTCAAGGCTATTTATGAACCTGTGATTACTGCTATTTTTCCCCTTTTGAGCTCTAAATTCAAGAAACAGATTTTCAAAGGTTTAAGAAAGGGAAAACAATTTCCAATGATTAACTAAACAATATAATTTGATCACTATGTCCTTGGTCTCCTGACAGCAAATAATACAGAAAATTAACAATTAGCAAAAAAATATGGTGACCTCATTCAAGATCAGTTATAATGTTATCTGGACTGTATGATGTCCTTGACTTGGCTATTTAGAGTTGCTTGGAATTTTATCTTTCATAAATTTTCTTAATGCTGGAGAATTTCATTTAACTGTATAAAGAATTAACCACTGTAAATAGCAGAGGAATCACAGACATCCTGAACTACGGATGACCCTAGCATTTATATGAAAAAGGAAAAACAGAGAAATAAAAGACAACTAAAGGACATTTATGTCACAATGAAGAATAGGAATTCACACAGTAAGCATATATTCTGGCTACATATGAATTCCTGAGCTACAATATGGTCATCTGTGATTGTGTGTAAGTGTGCATGTCCATGCAAAATTAGTTATCCAAGTTAGTAGTTTCAGATCTAACAGATAATAAGCAAAACATACTCTTTTAATGGATATATTACTTATGAAAATCTTTCTCAAATCACCTCATGCTTATGCTTTATAAATTTTCCTCTTCTGTCCTTACTGTAAAAGATGCAGGGTTGTAGATGGCATAATATTCAGAGAGAGAAGACTTTGTGTCTAACCACCAATCAGTGAATGTCAGTCATTCCCTCTCAGTTTGCAAACCCTTTGTTTAAGGTTTTGACCTTCATGTAATCTGACAAAAATATGATAGTAAATCAAGTACTGAATATTTTTAATAATCTCATAAAGTGGACCCCCACTTCTCTTGATCTGTCTTCTGCTACTTCCTGCTTCTTGATGTATATGCCTGTAACATGGATTTACATACATTTCTCTGAATACTCCATGTTGTGATTGCTTTCTTAATTTTGCTCTCTGGAGGCCCTTGCTACTGCCCCAATTACTTGACATATATTAACACTTCGTCCTCAAAACACAATGATGAATATACTGTTATCTTCTTCCATTTTCCAGATGTGGATGGTACATAAGTGGAAAATTTGTTCAAGGTCACACAGTTTAAATTATAGAAAGTGTGTTCCTATGAGGAAATAATAATGCTCATAAGTTTACTAATTTTTCAATCTCATTTACGAGTTGTTCTCATATGTGCATATGAGTAAATTTTATTCAAATACTCTTTGATAACTACAGGCATTTCCTGATCTAATCAGTGGATTAAAATTATATGAGAATGAATCTATCACCTTGAAAACTAAGTAATTAAAAACTTTTCCTATAATGTTTAATTTAATTAACATTCTGAATGTTAAAAATAAAACTACCACCCTCTATACCTCTACAATAAATAGCTCTTAGGCCTTGGCAAAAAAAAAACAAAAATTTTGTGATAACTTAATGTTTAACTAGAGCTACCTTTCATTTTTAAACATATAGTTTACAGATTCCCAATATATCATCTCATTAAACTTTCAAAATAATCTTGAGTAGAGCAGAATGAAAAGATGAAACTCAAAGAGATTAACATCTCAGTCTTGTTGGTGTTTAAACCTGAACTTGAAACCACGTCTTAATTTATACTGAAATAGACAAATAAAAAAAATAATAAGACAAATAGGCTCTGTTTAGTACCACTTAGCAGCTATAGATGAGACATTAAAATGATTTATTTATTCCTCGTGGTAATTCTACAGAGTGAGGCATAGATAACATCATCTTATTTTCCAGGTGAGAATGCTAGAGTTTGGATAACTTTTGTGACTTTTCAAATGTAGCATACACAATAGACAGTGGGACTAAGAATTAATTCCAATTCTTACTAATTCCAACTCTGCTCAAAAGTGCTAGACTGTACAATTTATCAAACTATCATTTTTGAGATAGAGATCAAACCTCCAAAATAATTTTATCTGCGTGTCCATTGGTTAAACTCTGCAAATACTCATGATTTAGAAACACATCAGTAGACAGAATAAGACAGGATCACAATGCATTTGTTATCCATAAAGATGAGAATCCAGGGATCTGGCAGAAGGAGATCCTATCCTAATTATCAGATACAGCACTTGTCTAAGGGTTAGATTCTAGTAATTCCATCCTTTGTGGCTGTTATCCATATAAGGAAATACAATTCAATAATAAAAAGATGGCACGCCCTGGTGGAGTAGGGGTTGGGTGTCTTCCACATACATGCCAAGGTCCCAGATTCGTGTCCCAGGACCAGTGTAAACAACCAAGATGAACAACAAAATGAAATAAATTAAAAATACCTCTCCTCTCTACCTTCCTGCCTGCACCTTTACTTTAAAAACTGAAGAATAAAATATAAGCGAAATGTTGGATAGATATAACAAAAAAGAAGATATACAAAAGTCCCCAAAAACATTATTTTAAAAAGCTTTAGGTGCACAACTTTTCAAGAATGTGCAAATTGAATTCATAATATGATGGTTCTATGAGTTCATTAAAAGGGCCAAAATTATAAAGATGATTGCTACAAAAGTTGATATATATTATATAATATGGATAAAACTCACGTAAATTGTTGGTGTGACTATTCAGTGGTGTAACACCTTTGGAAAATCGGCAATTTCTTTTTAAGTATGTACTTCATTACATAATAACAATGCTACATTAACTATTTACTATACATAATGAATATAAAACATGAGCATAATATGTTTTATATATACAATATTTACTCTAATGTGGATATTTTTAAAAATCAGTTTAAAATATTTAAAAATATAATTTTATTCTAATTTATCAAAAAGAAATCTAACATTCAGAATTTATCTGAGGATTTTTTCATTCTGCAGAGAAGTTGATGTTACATTTTAATCCTTTACATTTTTTTATCAGACACCATGTACTATCTTCTTTGACAATCATCAATTTCATTAAATAAAAACTAATTTAGTTGTTAGAGCAAATAATACATCACTTTGTTTTAACAATTCAGAATATATTCAAAAGCCAAGAGCAAAACCTTTGGGAAAGAATTTGGAGCTATAAATTATTCTCTTGCTCTTTCTTCAGTTAATACAAACATTGAAGGTTGGTTACTGTAACTTGAGGACATTATTCATTGCTTTTTGGTAGTTATGTGATTTTTCATTTGAAATAATATTCACATTGTTATAAAATGCACTTAAAACATATAGATGATGTCTCAAAGTGATGATTTCATATAAAGAGGTAAAAAATAAGTTCAAGTGATTATCTCTAGTTTTTTTTCTCAATATCTTAACATTTAGCTTTCACAAATGGTTTGTAAGATAGAATGAGGGATTTGGGTCCATTAGAAAAAATATGCTACTTAATAAAGTAATAAAACCACTCACTAAAGATAAAAATTCCTTTTCTCACAAAAAAAGGGATATTTCTCATAATGCTACTTCTACAGTATCCCCACTGTAATTCCATAACTGAACATTGAATAGTCAGTTGTAATGTTATAGCCCTTCAAACTTTATTTCACCCTGCTGCCTTCTAACTTCCATTTAAAAGATTTAAACATAAATTATTATACTTTGTAACTTTCTAAATTAGCAGACACTCATTTTAAACATTTTACTAACTAAAAAGGCCTACTTCCAAGTGATTCTAAAATTCCCCTACCCCCAACAGTTCAAAAGGAAGAAGTTATACCATTAAATTTTTCTAGTCACTTATGTTTATTATCTTAAAGGACAGGGCCGGGGTACCCATAAAAGCTATGCATTGATATCACCTATTGTCTTCAAACTCCAGAAAAATAAAACCCATATAGATTACACAGCTTCTGTTTGAATATTTGTAATGTATTTTTTCTCTAAGTACCAGGCACTAAGACATGGATTCAAAAATAAAATACTAGACTAATGACCAATGAAGATATAATGGGAAATGGAGATCATTCCCTTTGTCTCTCCCTGGTGATAGAGGTTTCTCCTCTCCATAGGCCACATGAAGACCCTGGGATCCCTGTTTCCCATAGCAAAGAACGCTTGTTACTCTGTTCTTGAAGCTGCCCCAGCAACCAGTGACCTGTTTGAGAACCTTCCTTGACAAGCTCCACAGGTGTCCTGGTTTAATGCTCCTCTGGAGTGCTTTTAATAGATAAGCATGCTCTCTCTGCTCTGGCAAAGAAAAATAGGGCAGGCAATCAGACAACCATCTTCTCTCACCTGAACTGAATACTTAACATAAGTCAAGGGTAAAGGAAAAACATTTCTTTTACTGTGCCCTGGGAAATCATGGGGAGGGGTTGTGTTTACTTTGTATTTACTTACCATACATATAGGCAGCACCCAGTATGTTAAATAAACTGGACTGAGAAAATAATGATTTTAAGAGGCTTTGCTAAGACTGTAACCAGAGGCATTTGAAAATGTTATATAAAGAAAGTCAATAATAGATTTTACTCTAAGGATTGATGAAGTCTTTGAAATATTTGATTTCTTATGGAACTATATTTGATTTGATGAGCCAATATTTTGGGTTAATGAAGTTATTACTAAGATAAGTGGGAAAAATTATTTTACAATTAATCTCGGATATTTTCTATTATTGTCAAAAACAAAAACTAATGAGAACACTAAGGAAAAGTTTCATGTTAGGTAATATATAGAAATTCAAATATTTTCTCATATGAAATCCTTTACTAGTTTTCTTATAAAGAAAAATTATTTGTTAGCTCTTAGCCATTGCCTGGCAAATATGGCCAGGGTCATAGAAAATATATGTCATGGTTATACAGGGAGAATGTCTGAAGTGTCAAAGATATGATATACTCAGTTTTGCTTCTGTTTATAAAGGACTGAAAGCTTGCACAATGTATTTTTCTCTAACAAATGTCACATTGCAGTAAACTCAAGGATGACCAGCCTAGAGGGGCACCCACACTTGTCCAGGCAACTAGTAGGAAAAAATGCAGGCTGACGTTTACATGATTTTTCCATGGAATGGGCCAATCTGCACTTGATGTAGTGATATTTTTCTGGATGTTTGAAGAGCTACATATACTTTCTCTAAACTACTACTGAGATGGACTTGGATAAAAACACGGAAAGAATTCAGAAACAGTTCTTGAATACATATGTTCCAAAAGCGTCACTCCTAACCATGAAAACAGAACAGGGCTCCATTGATTACATAGAGAACAGGATGTGCAGGAAACTGAGTGCAAGGCCAAAAATTCTTCCTGGTGACCCGGGGAGACCACCAAAACCTCTCTTTTCAGGGTCCCTGTGGTCTTCAGAATCCCAATACACTGTACAGCTGAAGTCAGTGAACTTCAACATAGTAGTTCCAAATATCACCCCATACTCCAGCAGAATGTAAGCTTTGGACAAGAATATGATAATGAGAAAAACAGTAACTTCCTCAGATCTAGACTTAAGGAATGCATATTACTAATGATACCATTAAAACAAAAAACTCAAGATTTGAAAAAAAAAAAAGTATCAAAAATACATTTAGAGTTCAGATAAAATATGTTGGTTCTTTTAAGCTAATGAAACTAAGGATGAAAAATGACCACCAGTGTCAAAATTCCAATGGCAGTGACCTGGAAACTCACCAGGAATCCCCACTTCTTAGACCATCTCTGTGTTCTATTTACTGTAGATTTTTGTTGAGTTATAAAAAAGGAATATTCTGACCATCAATGGAACTGATAGAATTCAGAAGAACTAACTTGAGGAAGTGATGAACTGAAGTCTTTTTGTAATAAAGAGGTGTATATAATTTGGGGTATTATTTAGGGAAAAATCATTCCGGTATGATGGATTAAGTAAATGCCTTATTTACACATGCTATTGAGTTATTACCCTATGGAAAAGAATCTAGGAGGCTCATAACTTTCACCTCTTTCAGATTTAATGAGGCAAGGAAAAACCTCCTTATGTCCTACGTAGGGGTCACTTCCATTATAAAATATCATTAAATATCCAGTTCAAGGGTAAATTGGGGGAATGACTGTTTTGATAAAACATATAGGTACCTAGCTGAATCTTTCATTGGAAACCCTTAGACTGCTACTTTTTATTTAAGCTGTATCTCTCTTCTGATGTTTGAAATTATATGTATCTTTCTCTTGATTTTATTCTTTATTCAAGATAAGATTTAATTTTTTATCTCAGTATAAAATAGACTTAGTTTCAACTTTTTTTTTTCCAATTTTGGGAAAATACCACCTTCTATTAGGAATTTCTCAAAAGTCTTGTGCACAAATTTTGTGGTGGTTAAGTGACCTGGACAATAATATTTTAAAAGAAGAATATAAAATGTATGGAGTTCATGCGTATTTTAAAAATAAAATATTTTGCCTCTTGTTTAGCAAACTACAACTAGACATTATTGCATGTTCCATCCCACTTATTTGCATAAACACTATCAAGAGAAAACAAAGCTCCTTCTAGGGTCATAAATTGTTATCTCACGCCTCAATCATGATCCCTTTGGTAATGCAATGAAATATAAGGTGGGCGGTCTACTGACAGAAAAATACACTTAGCACAAAATGTTGCACATTTTTCCAGAAGATTTAGAAATTCATGGGTTCCATGAAGAATTCCCATCATGAGAAAGTCCCATCAAGCCTCTTTGGATCACAAACAAAAGGACAGAGATACTGTGGTGTATAGCAGGTCCTTTGCATCAGCAACAACAAAAATACATATTTGATTAAAGATTTGATTAAATATTAAATTCCAGAATGATTTAATTACACCAAGAAGAAAAACCATTTGGTTTGGAACGCCTGAACTCAGAAATGTCTTCTATCTTTAAAATACACTTTTCTATTACTTGCAAATTTTAAAGTTGATCTCCCAGAGAAATTATAAAAAAAAAAATTGCTATTCAGCCTGACTCATATTGCCTATTATCTATTTTCATTGTGAATCTCTGTGAATGGTCTAAATTGAAAATTATGTACTTTGATGATATGTGATATAATGAAAATAGCATGGGTTTGGAAATGAATTCAAATCCCAGCTTTTCTACTTATTAAAATAAAGGAGCTTCGAGAATATCTGAAATGCAATTTCACCTTCAGTAAAATATGAGTAATAATATCTTCCTTTAGAGTGCCTGAGACAAAGAGGATAAAGATGTGAAATTTCCAATCCTGGTACTAAGGATTGTATTTAATTGTTCATAATTCAAACAATTCTAGTAAAACTCATACTGGCTTAGCATTGCATTCACAGGAATAAAATACCCCCTTATCCTGATTCATTAGACCAGACAGAGATTCTTAACTCTCCAAATAAAGCTTTCTTAGACTTCATTGGACAAAATGCACTTCCTGATTTCCTTTTGCCTGATAGAAAATCTTTAAGTTATTCATAGCCCTATAGTCAAATCTAATAAAAAGTGAAATGTACCTCATTATTTTTTTGCTACTGGAAATCATGATTTGTACTTAGAGTGCCTCAGCATTATTGCCATTTTTGTATAATGGCCATGGATCACTTTAGCCAGACATGGCTCCTTTAGTTTCATAAATTCACTGAAAAAAATACTATAAACCTTCCTACCCACACCAGCCCTTTTCCAAGTAATTATCACAGTTGCCAGTTCTGTAAGGAAAGAAATTTTGGAGAAAACTTGTGTTCGATTCCATAAGAATCCCTATGGAAAAAAAAATGTTTTTTTTATTATTTTCCTCCTTCTTTTGTCTTAGTTGGGATGTTGCTAATGTAAAAGGGAATAGGCAATGTGTCTTTGCAGGCCTGGTGAAATTTCTTTTTAGCTTAGTTTCTTTAGGCTCTTACTGCATATTTGTTCCTAGAGCTAAAACCGCTTAGGTCAATTTGAGGTCAGAATAGCGTATATCTTGTCTGAAATCAAATTCTACCATATGGTGAGAATCTTTTACAGTAGAATCATTAAGAATAACAGACCACATTGGAAAAATCTATTTCCCCTCTTCCTGTTACTCTTTTTAAATAAGACTGGCTTAATTGAGTAGTTTCCGTGTATTCCATAAACAGAGTTGTAGACTAAGGAAGTATAAGTTTAAAAAAATCTCCAAATAGGATTTTATCTTATGAATTTATTCCATGTTCAATTTCACATTATGGAAGAAATAAGTTAAATTATCATTAATGCTTTCACAGAAGCTTATTTAAGTTCTAATGTCATGGCCAGAGAGAAAATCATATTACCGCTTCGGAATCAAAGTGGTGATTTTTTTCTGTATCCTCATTTTACTTAACCCATGTAATTAGTACTTCCATAATGTTAAGCAGTGACCTCTTAGGAAAGATATTAGGCCCACAAATTTCTTAACAAAGCCTTGATCTTCTTTATAATGTTAGAGCAATGTACTTTCATAGCCATAAAATGTATGGCTAGTCATCTGTAAGTGCTACACTGTATCACATCTTCACAAATGCAACAGAAAAGCTTCATGTGTAACACTATAGACTGAGTTTTAAGTCTGACCTAGCATAGATTTTCAGAAAGTTCTACTTAATAAATGCCACCATAGTTTCTACACTTGGGTCATCTTCCTAAAGTAGTTAGAGAGATGAAATGCAATATTTAAATATCAACTTTCTCTTTCTCCATATATATGCATATATATGTATATATATGTATGTATATGCATATATAGGTTTTATATATATATACATTTAATTTTTAGAAACCAATTTTCTTTTAATTTTCTAGCTATTTGTGACAGCTATGTTTGTGTCCATTTGTTTCCTGGAGTTTTAATAATTTCATAAATGTACTGCTATGTACTCTTGTGCTAACTAATGACAAACTGTGCAAATATGGATGATATTCTCCACACTGCTTCTATATATCAATTCCTCTATCCTTCTTTTACACTGAAATGCTCAGAAATATGCAATATACTTTCACAACTAAGCTGATGTCTGGGAAAAACATACGCGACATTATTTGGCAATTGCAAAATCAAGGGTCAATTTGTGAGTACATTAGGAAATTTAAGAATTGATTAGAATATATCTCACCAATTTATCATTAGAGATGACTTCTCAGTGAAACAATCTATTTTAATATTTTTGACTTAATAATCCAACATGCTGTGAGATTAAAAATTGGATGAGATGAAAAATGGAAATAAAACTCGCACCTTGCTTACATTTTCATGTTAAATGCTTAATATTGAGCATCGCTTCAAAACAAAATGGATTAGAAAGGATCCAAATTGAGCCCTTCAGCTCAATTACGAAAGAGATTTCGAGAGAGATTTCTATTTTTAAATAGAATAAAATTGTCATTGGCTTTATACTGTTAATCCATTACTCCTAATGAACTTAGTGTCACATGACTTTATATTAAACTTTTTTCAAATAATACATCCCATTAACAATCGCCACTGACTTTTCCAGTGGCAGATCATTTGCCAGGCAGCAAGCATTTCCTGTGACTGGATCACGTGAGACTCCATGCACTTCCTAGTATGAAGGACTTTCCTGTATGTTGCTGTGGGCTCAGTCTTCTAGGCTCTCTTACAAGGTGCTTCATTTTGTGACTTCACAGAAGAGCCTAAGGTTAGAAGGCCGAAAGAGAGGGTGTGGTTTGTGAAGTATGGAAACAGGTGATGCTTGTATATGCTTTCTCCCATTTCGGGTTATGCATCAGCTCCACTTCATCCAGTCACTTTTCCCATGTGATGTCATGAAACCCTGGTGCATGATATAAGGCTAACTTCTGCCCAACTCCATTCTGTGTGTAGTGCACTGGAGAGCAATGCATTTGTGTGTCTCCTTACGATTCACAGATGATCTAGTCCCATAATAGAAAGTTTATATTGGCTCCTATCACCCCTTAAACCCAGTTGTTTCTTTTCAGAACCAGGATTTCTGAACAATTTAATTAATGTTAAGGCCTTCCAAAGTTTAACTGTTTATTCTTGTGTTTAAATGCCTTTTCTTTCTTGATATGTGATCTCAATCATGTCCCAGCATTGTTCCTTGACCTTGTTTCCTTGTTAAAATCAGGTGTTGCAATGACAAGAGCAGGAGATCTGATTCCAAAACAATAAATAACTTACTTTATTCATGATCTATGAGATTTTGAAGACCCAATCAATATGGCCAAGGAAAACTGAGCTTGCTTCTGTAAAGACAAATACTCTGTTGTGAAGTTGCTAACAAATCAAAGCTCCAAACAACATGCATTTTTGAAAGTGAAGAGGGTAAAAAACTTACTGTGAGAGCTATAATTCTAGAAATAAAGCTGTCACCTTAAATGTTCTTGATAGTAGGAAAATAAAATGTAAATATATTTCCTAAATATGTTTTTCACTTGATTGTGGTAAAAATGCATTCAAACTCTTTTTTATCATAATAATAAACAAGAGACACAGATATCTATGTTTAAACCACCTTGGATTAACACAATTTGTAACGGCCACCATTAGGAGTTCATATGAACCCTGTTTTATGTCAACTACACTAAGATAATGTAGCTTGGGGTGCTGTATCCATGCTCTTTCAAATATGTCCGTAAACAGACGCTTTTTCCATGTATCTGTTTTGTCATTTATTCTCCTCTGTAAACACTGTTATGAAATTTAGTCTAATCTTTTTTTTCTTGGTTAATTTAAACATTTTCAATATGTTCAGATAAATGTAACCAAAGCCAGATGTTGGTCTCTGTACTAAGAGAGCTCCCTTAATGTAAACATAATTCTACTTCCTCCATTTCTCTGTTCAGGCCAGATGTTGCCTCAGTTCACAATGTTTTTGGGTTTTTTTTTAATTTTTCCTTTTGCCCACTGCAGACCTCCCAGAAACTAAGAGCTTCCTTTGCAATCAATTTGTGTGGGGTGTCTACCTTTAAATTCCTGCTCTGCCTCACATCCTCCAGAATAATGTTGCAAGAGGCCCCACTTAATGTTGGCAGAAATCCATTTCTTTATTATCAACCGTCTTTATGAATTCTCAATTCAGTAGACACTTCTTCAGGCTTCATTTGCTGTGCAGAATTCTGCTACCCACCTTCTCACTTGTGAAAAGAAACATGCACTTAATGGATTTTGCTGACTCTCCATTCATTTCTAGGACATCACTGGAGATGGTGGCTTTCTCCACAGCCTCCTTGAGAACTGCATTCCTGTCCTTTATTGGTTATTGTCATATCATGCTGCTGTTTCAATCACTGCCTCTTATGTGTATCTACATCTTCTCAAAAAGACATTTATCCACTTCCAACCTGTTGACTCCGTCTATTTTTGAAACTTCCAGTGAAAATATATGTGCATCTATTAATGCTCCACGTTTTCACCTTCTGTGTTTTCTTTATTTTATTGGGGCTGGGAGATGGGAAGTTGTGTCATTCATGACTTTCCCCACTGTGGTCTCCTTGACCACTTTGGATTACAATTTTCTGATAAAGTAGCTAGGAATGACAAGAAACTTCCTAGTGTGTTATCTTTTAGGACTACTCACCTCATACATAACTTGTCTCTTAATGCCCTGTTTGCATGTTTTTATTTGTGCAACAAACTGCTTTCTTTATCATTGTGAAGTCAAAGATAATTTCTTTCTTTTCCAGATGGCTCTAGGAAAGATTATTAAATATATCTGTCTTGATGAAATGTGTCAGTCAACAGATGACTAATTTACTTAAATCCTACCTTGCTAATTTTTTACATTTCTGTAGATTTTTCTTATTATTTAATTGATTTAAATGTACAGAAATAGAGATAGAAATTGCACCTGTTTTAGTTGACTCCAAGTCAGCTAATTTATTATTTCCAATTTTACTTCTGAAGTATGTATTTAAGCAAAATACACAGAGCTCTATTAGGTTTAAAAATTTAGAATCCATTCAGCATGAAAAATAACAGAAAATCTCATTATTGAATATATTAAAAGAATTTTCCCTTCTAAGAAAAGAGGAGGTAGGAAACTATGGCACTTATAGAATTGGCTATTGTTATTTTAAAATGTATTCTCTGTCTTAACATTCTCCCAGAATGGGTTTAAATAGACATGCTACATAATTATACTACCTTCTAAATACCAACGTTGACATTATTGCCTATGTTTAAATTGTGGACCATTTAAATTCATACTTGCAATTTTTGCACATTGCATTTTTAATTGGAAAGAGAGCGATTACCCAGTATAATTCCTTGATTTCACAATTGTAGGAGTGAGGAACCAGAGATAATAAGTTTAAGTGACTGAAATCAGGTCATATAGTCAATTAAAAGCAATACTGAGGCCAAAAGTCAATTTACTCATCCTTTCATGAAAGCTGTTTTTATAATATTAGCCGAGAATTCAATACTCACCCCAGTCTACACACAATTTACTTGCATAACATTTCCTATACAAGGCTAGATGCCTTTTTTTTTTCTGTTTCCTTCATTTGGAATGTCCCACTTCCCAAAAGCGTCCTCATCATCTGTTATTTCTTTGATACTGACCTTGTCTTCACATGACTTTCAGTTTCTCTGAATCCTCTAAGATGATGTAGGAGTGTGTTCTGCCAAGTGCATCTGCCACACAGATTATATGGCATTTTGCCTATCTACTCTACCTCTAGACTCATGCCATTCAATATGGTAGCCATGAGGCACGAGTTTCTATTAAGCATTTAAAATTAGGCTAGTACAAATCAATATATACTAGAAGTATAAAACATACATTTAATTTTTGTTAAAAGTATAAAATATATCATTATTATGTTCTAATGATATTTGGATATATTGAGTAAAATTAAATATGTTAAAGTTAATATGTTATGTTATAAAAATTGTACATTTCTTTTTATCATTTTAATGTAGTTACTCTTAAATTTAACATTATATGTTCATATACATATATGTGTATGTAAACATATATAAATATACACACATACACATATACATATACATACATGTGGCTTGCCTTATTTTTCTATTGGATAGCACTGCTGTAAGCCATACATTTATTAATGGTTCCTTGAAAAAACAAGGCTTTTTATTTTTGCTTATCCGTCACTGGAAGCTTTAGCAATTAGCTGATGGATCACTATCTGTTTGTTGATGTTGATTGATCATGTCAGATGTTCCTTCATCGCTCTAGTCACAAAGCAAGACATGAATGATAGACTTGAAACTCCAGTCTTCTGCTTCATCTTGCAATGATTTTCTACCATGTATCAATTTTTCATAATATGTAGCACCTTTTTCCCCTAAATTATATATGCATAAAATTGAGCAGTTTTCATTAAAATAGTTGCTTCCTAAAAATAAACCAATCTTGAAATGCAAAATTATTCCCATTTTGTGTATAGCTTAAGGTGAGGTCTGCAAATAGAGTATGCAAGAAATATTTTCCACTTAGTACATCCTAGGACACAGAAGTCAAAATATTTATAAATGAATTATAACCATTCTTTCTTCCTCTGATCCAGAGTATCAAGATAATGAGGATATATTATCTGGTTTCTTCATACTTCTGATACAAGTGCTCTGTTATATGTTGAAAGGAGGGCAGCTTCATATCCTACCTCATCATACCAGCACCACCCTCCAGTACATTCCCTATGATTAACATCGTGAATGAGTATGGTACCTTTGTTATATGTGATAAGCCAATATTGATATTAACTGAAGTCCATAATTATATTAGGGTTCATTCATTGTGTTGGACATTCTATGGACTTCAATAAATGGGTAATGATAGATATCCACCATTACAGTATCATACAGAAAAGATCCTAAAATTTCCTTGTGCTCCAGGTATTCATCCCTCCCTTCCTCCTGAACCCTTGTCAATCACTAATGTTTTTTCCTGCATTTGTACTTTTTCCTTTTCCAGAATTTCATTAGAATCATACAGTATGAATTCTTTTCAGATTGGCTTTTTTCTAGACTGACCATATTTACTTGAGAGGGAAACAGGACAGGATTTTTGGGCCCCCTCAACAGACGGCCTGTGGCAACTCAGCTGCCCCTATTGTCCCATGTTACAGATGACCCTGGTTTATTAAAAACAGGACAAAATTGATCATCAGGAAATATGAAAACAATCGGTGCTGTCTTGTTTTAAATAGTATAGTAGCCTACTTTTTTCACTTAGCTAGCAATGTGCACTTATGTTTTTCTTTCTATATCTTTGGTGACTTGATAGCTCTTTTAATAAATAATATTCCATCATATGGATGAACCTGCTTTTGTTTATCCATATATTAAAGGACACCTTGGTTGCTTCCAAATTTTGGCAATTTTAATAAAGTTGTTGCAAACATTCAGGTGAAAGTTTATATTTAGACATAAATTTTCAACTCATTTGGGTAAATTCCAAGGAACAAGGTCGCTGAGTCATATGGTCAGGATATGTTTAGCTTTAAAAGAAATTGCCAAATTATTTTCTAAAGCAACTATCCTCCTCTAGATTCCCATCAACAATGAATAAGGGTGTCTATTGCTCCACATCCTTGTTCATATGTTGTCAGTGTTCCAGATTTTGAAAATTCTAATTGGTGTGAAATTGTTTATCACTTTTGTTTTAATGTGTAATTCTCTGATTATGTCTGACAGTATGTATCTCTTTCAATCTGTATGTTCCATCTCTATATCTTCTTGGATATAGAGGTGTCTAGTCAGATCTTTGGCACATTTTTTAACTGAGTTATTTTCTGTTTGTCATGTTTAGGGTTGTATATCTATTTTTAAATCTGATCCTAGATATATATTTTGCAAATATTTGCTCCAAGTCTGTGATTTGTCATTTCATTCTCTGGACAGTATCTTTCACAGAGCAGATTATTATTTTATGAATATTATGAATATTTTTATTTTAATGCTGTCTACTTTACAATAATTTTATGGATTTGGCCTTTGTTGCTATGTCTAAAAAGGCATTTCAGACCTAAAATCACCTATATTTTCTCTTATATACCTTCTAGAAGTTTTATAGTCTTCATTTTATATTTATAGCTGCTCTATTTTGATTTGATTAATATGAAACTGTTAAGCTCTGTATCTAGAATCAGGATTTGTTTTTGTTTTTGTTTTTTATGTATGATAGCTTTTTCCAGCAAGTAGTTCTGGAACAATTGCAATCTTTTCTCCATTGATTTGTCTTTGCTCTTTTGTCAAAGATCAGTTGCCACATCTGTGTGGGAAAAGAGCTCAGAAGCTGAGAGAAACAAATCAGAATTATTAGTGCACTCTCTTGAATAGAAATAATAGAAGAGGGCAAAAAAGATATTAAAACCAAAGAGAAAAATAACTCAACGTAATACAATTATAGAGCAAAAAAAAAAAAAATTCTGGAACTAAAAATGAGTATTTTTAAAAATTTCACCATGGAGAATTAATTATGAATTAGGGAAGAACATACACACAGGAAGTACTGGAATATAATAAAATTATGTTGATTAATATATAAATATGAAAATGCTATAAAACTTATAGGCAGTATAAGAAAGAAGAAATGGGCAAATGGGACAGAATTAAGAACAAAGAAGTAATAGAAAAATATTCCTAAAAGGCTTGACTATTCAGGTAAAAAGAAGTCATTGAGATACGAGGAAGATTAATAGAAAAATAAAATCACCTTGATAAGGCATAGGACAGTGGTTAAAATTAAGACTAAATTGCATAAACTTCCATACAAATAGAAAAATAATACTCAAAAATGAAAAAATTATACAATATTAGGTGATTTCTAAGAGAAATAGTTTAACCTTATATAAATTAGAAAAAAATTAAAGGTTTTAATATAGGTAAATAAAGGTGTTCAGTAGTATTAGGCAACAAACTATATAAATATATATCTTGAGAAGTAGAATTAAAATTATGATACCATTATTAAAAAATTTAGAGAACTATACTGTAGTGGATGGCCCCATAATTTTGAGTAACAATGGGGTGATTCTATTCAGAATATTTGCTGAGGCAAAGAGACAAGATCAAATTCCCATAAATTTTGTTCTTTATAATTCTGGGAAGTAGGAAAACTTCTAAGTTTTGGTTTAGAGCATATATTTGATCTGTTTTATTATTTCATAAAACTGTACATCTTTGCCTATGACTGCTAAAAGTCAAAAAGTAATGATAGTAATGTGTATATCTCAAAGCAAAGCAAAGCATTCCCCTTTTATTCGCTTTCAAAATAACTTCTAATTAGCCACAAATAAAACCTTAAATTAGGAGTTTTTCAAAGCCAAAAATTTTAAATCCACATTCATATAATTGAAGAACTTCAAAAAGCCTTTTTCAATATATCTATTATAAATTATTTCACACTCTCCAACTTGTTTTGAACTTCTGTCATCTTTGATCTTCTTTCAAACAACTTTATTAAAAATTATAATGTTCAAATGCCTTTGTTACCATTGTACTCTTGTATTTTAAAGAATGATGTAGCTAATCCATCAGTCCGTAACACCTTACAAAGCCTGTTGCACAACTTCCTAAAGAATGATTTGTTTTGCCACCTGAGATCACTTGGATGCCTCTGTCTAGGTCTTCAGTATTCTGATAACACGCTGGTTTGCTCCTTGGGTGGCGTCTGCCTCATTTAAATGCTGCCTGAAATGATCATCTGGTTCCTGGTTCTTTCTCATCCTGAGAGTTTATTCTTTCTATTCTAATTTTGTCCCTAGCTTCTTATCCCCACCCCCAAGATTCTATCTGGAAATTGACTTTACTCACTTTTTTTGACAGAGATTTTGCAGTACCCAATTTCTTTCCACTGGTTTTTGACCAAAATTTCCCTACCAGTACAAGAGGACAATTTGATAATCATTCTCTCAGTAATTCAAAAGTACAAGCTTATGGTTTGAGAGAAGTAAAAATAGTTAAAGACCATAGTGGAAATGATTCATAGCATCAAGAATAATAGATGCTGCATAAAGTTATCACTGAGTCAGTGATAATCACAATAAAGATGTAGTAGATCAATTGAAACAATAAATGTATTTGCTTCGAAATTGATCTGCAAAGCATTTGCTTTATTATATTAGAGTTTGATCTTTTTTTCCTACCTGTTCTTGAGGGGATTGAATTTACCTCTGGTAAATGCATCATCTTTGTTTTCAGATTTTGTCTTTTATTCATTGGTACAGACAGACAGGAAGTTGAAACTACTATTCCTACTCAAAATCATTCATCCATGACTTGGTGAATACTGTCCTTGTTTAATTGCCTGTGTTAGATATCTCTGAGCTATAACCTTCAATTTGTTCAGTTGAATTGATTAAAACAATTTGTAAAACATTGAATGCAAGCAGTATTCACATAATGAAAAGAGTATGTGATAGAAACCAACAACCTTTTAGAATTTCAAATGTAAGGACTGTTTTTCTGTTAAAAAGTTCCTCCTTCTCTGGGGATCAAATTCTTTCAGCACAATAGGTACTGGCCATGTGATTTAAAAATTAGAGCATGATTGTGTCCTCTTTTGTTTTTAAACAGCAAAACATGTTTCTTTTCCTTATCTCTTTTTGAATCATTATGTAAAACTCTTAACAATAAAATGACTATGACAACGTATTTAGTTAAGCCACGGTAGACCATTAGTTCTTTTAAATGTCTTTGTTTATTTTTTTTTAATGTTGATGTGAGAATTTGGGAATGATTGAATATATATGAAAATTGCTTCACTAAATGTTAGCAACTAAAATATGAGTATCAAGAGTGCTGTCTAAATATTAGAAATTGGTGAAAATGTGTTGAAATAATTGACTTTTGTTTTCCTTTATATTTCTACCTAAATCTTTACTCTGATTTTCCTTTGTGGTATTGGTCTGTGGTCAACATATTGCTCTTTCTGTAGACACCTCATGGCATAGGCAGATTGCTTGCTCTCTCTTGATTATAAGATTATTCTTGAAAGGATGGATTTGGGCAAGATCTCCAAAATACTCTGTGACTCAAAGTTTCTCAGATTAAGACTCATTGAGTCCTTTCTCATTCTCAAATTATTTCTAACTGATACACTCTTACAAATCACACTTCCTCGTCCTCTCAGAAAACACAAGATATTGCTAATGGCAGTCGAGATCAGCTACAGAAGAATGAGGACACAATCCCCAGTATGTGGTATCACTAAACATTAGACAGATAAAAATGTTATAGTTTTGGGGGCCCCTGGTGGGCTCCATGGGTCCTTTGACTTCCTGGAATAGAAATTAGCTAAAAACCAGACAAAACTTCAGTCAAAAAGCTTTATTGGGAACTCATGTGAGAGTTGAGAGTTGGCGGAAGCGAGAGTGTACTGGGGCTCCATTGGAGAAGGAAGGAAGGGACACATAGGTAGGGTAGCATGTAGTAAGACAGCCAAGGGGACAGAATTCAAAGCTGCTTCATTCAACTAGCTAGATAGTGAAGATTTTAAACTGTTCTTTTGCCACTTGAGGGCTCTGGAAGGCCATGGGCTTTTTGCAAAATCAGTGCCTGATGGTGACTGTGATCTGGAATCTCAGGCACTCCCCCTTGTTTTCTGAGTGTTTGTTTCTGTTCCCAAATGCCTGGGAAACAATTGAAGATGCTCATCATGGCACTCTTGCCCCACTCTACCTGGTCTGACAGAGTAGAGATTTGAAACTGCAAATGGGCTCTAAGAGGGAGTTTTTCATTTATGGGTTGTGATAGAGAAGATTCTCTGTCTGAGCAGCAGACATTTGCAGATACCCCAGGCTGAAGGTCAGGTGAGCCCTGGTGTTCCTTTAAGGATGGATATTGTGTCTGGCAAAAGCTAGCTGGAGACAGTCTGTGTTAGTGCTGTTATTCTCTGCAGTGGCACATTTCTCATCATCTTGCTTTCCCTTGAGATCTAACTTTATTTTCTTAACTAAATCAGGAGGATGGGAACTGGTGGTCAGACAATTGTAGGGAAGATGAGAACATCAGGTGATTAGAATATAGGCACCATTAATAAGGTGATTAATAATTCTCTAAAGCTGGTGGTTTAACAAAGAGGGAAGGGGGCTTCTTGCTCCTGGATCTTATTCTAATTGCCAGAAATACATTAAATGTTGAATTAAAAATCATTCTTATTAAGAGAACCTGATGGATGGAGCAAAAAGAATAACTCCAAATTAAACAAGGTCAACCACTTTATATTTATAGAATTGTATTCTAGAAAAGTATATTATCTCGTATTACATATAATCAAGCAGTTCCTCTGTTCTCACTGACATTCTATATAAACACTATTGTTCAAATGTTTACAAAATATGGCATTCTTTTCAAATGAGGGGGTTTGGTATACTCAGTGTTTAATTTTTCTCTGTTTGCTGTTTTTCAGTGGGAAACAAATTGTTGAAGCAGCTAGAGTTTAGGTGACTTTCTCTCTAGAATCTTCCATAGAAAAATATTCATGTCATTTTGATCCAAACATTGGTATTTTGGAGTCTTCCTAAAAATATTAGCTTTGTTATTGTTTCCCTCTTTCCTAAATAAAATACAATTTCAGATGCATGCAAAAATTCATAGAAAACAATCACCATGGAAACATTTATAAAAAGATATGCTGTTTTATTTTCAGTAATTTATATTGTATTTAAATACAGAAAAGACAAAATCGGCCACAGCAGTATTTCATCTTTCTGAATTTCTGTGCTCTAGTATCAATAAATCAGCCCTTTAATAAAATTCTTTTGGCTACCGAGTGTTGATAAATGTACAGAAAACTATTTGCTTAAAAATCAAACAAGATACACAACCCAGCATGTATAGTCTTTAAAAAATCTCAAAGAGCTTTGATGTTCTCACTGTCTAAATAGCACACAAATATTTTAAAATAAAGCCATCTTTTAATTTGTTTTTTATCCCATAAATTTCTTGGCTTTCACTACATGACAACTCCATTTCTTTTGCCAAATTTGCCACTGTCCCATTGGAGCCAGGACTTAACCAGCATTTTAACCCAATCGCCTACAGTGGATTTGGTTTGTGACTCTTTTTTTATATAGTGTGAACTTGGTAAATTGCATAAAATTCTTTGGTATCCATTTACTCTTCTTTAAAATTTAACATCTACTTCATAGGTTGTGAGAACGGCATTGAATGAGAAAATATTCTGAAGTAATTTTAAACTGCAAAGCTCTTGACAAAGCATCTGATCCTTCTTGAGAAATTCGAAAGAGGAATGTTAACCCATGTCACATGTTGCTAAACAAACCCAAGGTCACATCTGGAACTAGATGTAGCCGGGGTTTACGATTGAATTTCTGAATTCCTTGAATGAATACAAGTCAATTACAGAGGTTCTCTATATATCTGCTTCCTTATCTGTAACAGATTAAAACTGTGCCTTCATCCTGGGGTTATTGTAAAGATAACACGAGAATGTGTGAAGCACCTATCTCATTGTCTGTCTTTAGAAGGGACTCTGTGAAAGTTAGCTGAGCTCTAGGGAAGAATGTTGTGTGTAATGATGGAAACTCCACTGTACAAAGCTATGCTATAAATTCCATAGCATAATTGGACACTGAAATGCATGACAACACAAGAAAAAGTCTACTAGTCTGCTTCGTATCTCGAAGAGTGACACCATCTTTTACCTGGTTCTTCAAAGAATAACAATGAAAATATCTGTTACTTGATTCATTTCTTTAATCCCCATCTACCTTCTCTCACACCCTTGTTCTTATCTGTCCTATAAGACAGTCTTTCTGATCTACCAAAATTTTTAATTCTTATATCTTTATTTCCATTGCCACCACTCTAAAGGGAGTCCCTTCCTTTATTGTCATTGTTTTCATGTCCTCATTGCTTTGTCCTACTTAGCTCCAAGCTCAAGTGTTCTGCTCACACTCTTCTTTTCCCACCTGCAGGTGTTCTCCAAGGAGCACCTAGTGCCAATCTTTGTAAAAGAGGAATAAGGGAGTCTTCCTATACCTGTACCACACTGAATGTGGAGTGAAATGAAATCTTTTGTTGTCTAGACTTCTTTACTAACTCCTTCCTCTAACCTAAAGTTAATTTATCCCATCACCTGCTTCTTTACAAAGGTTTTGCAATATTACGCTCTGAAGGGGCATTGAATGTGATGTTCCCTTTGCCCTAAACATTTTCCTTTAATCTCTTCACACCTCTTTTTGCTGAACTCACCCCTCATATTTGTATGCCCCAACCTGTGCCACTTTTCTCCAATAAGTAGTGTTAGAACTCTCAATGAAAAGAATCCACAATGTGTTTCTCAAGTATTTTTGTATCATCCTGCTTAGATTCCACTGAATTTACAACATCCTAAAATTCTCCCCTGCTCCCCGCAACACCCCCAAGAGGTGACTATGCAAAAATTGGATACAAGTCACTCCTCTGAATCTGTTCCATCACCTATTAAATGAAGAAATGGAGTATCAATAGACTTTTTAGCTATTCAGTTAGTTGCTTCTAGTTAATTTTAACAAAATGTAAAACACAATTTTCTCCTTTGACTCAATAAGACTCCTTCATTGACCTGATGGTAATCGGCATAGAGAAGGACACATTGTAGAAAAGGTATAGAGATGAAGGGAGAGATCAAAGAAAAATTGTCATTAGTACTTTATTTTTTCAGTCACCACTTTCACACCTGTAAAATATCCACCTCTGACAATCACTAATCATTTTTTTCTTTTCATGAGTTTTTATTCTTTTGTAGATTTTACATATGTAAGAAATAGCTTATGGTTTTTTCCCTTCTCTGAATTATTTCCCTTAGTCTGATGTTCTCAAGATGCATCCAGTTTGTCAAGATTTCATTATTTTTAATGACTGAATAATATTACATTGTATATGTATTCATGTGTGTATCACAATATATCCACTCAGCTATCAGTAGATACTTAGGTTGTTTTTATAAATAACACTCTAATAAACATGAGGGTTTATATATCTTTTCCTACTGGTATTTTTGTTTTGTTTTTTTAAGAAGTGTAACTGCTGAATGATATGGTAGTTTATTTTTTAATTTTTGCAGAACATCCTTACTCTTTTCCATATTGCTTGCACCAATTTGCATGTCTTACTAGCAAGCACAAGGGTTCCTTTTCTCCACATTCTTGTCAATGCTTGTTATTGTTTGTCTTTTTGAAAATAGCCATTCTAACAGGTGTGAGGTAATATCTCATGGTGATTTTGATTGGCATTTTTCTGGTGATTATTGATAAGCATATTTTCATTTGTCTGTTGGCTGTCTAGATTCTTTGGGAAAATATTCAGATATTCTGATCATTTGAATAGATATTTTCATCTCTAGTTGTATGACTTCTTTATCTAAATTGGATATTAACTCCTTATCAGAGCTATTGTTTGCAATTATTTTCTCATATTCTTTAGTTTCTCTTTTCATCTTATTGATGCTTTAGCTAGGTAGAAGCTTTTTAGTTTGATGCAGTCCTACTTTTTTATTTTTTGTTTTGCATTTGGTGTCAGATTACAGAAATCTTTGCCACAACCTCTATAAATGACTTACTGCCTATGAGCTTTAGGTCTTACTTGCAAGTTTTAATTGATTTGTAGCTAATTTTTGTGGATGGATCAAGATAGCAGTCCATTTTTAAATTTTCTTTGTATGATTGTCCCATTAACCCAACACAATTTATCGAAGTCACTGTCCTTTTCTTATTGTATTTTCTTAATTTGCCATAAATTGATCATGTATGTATGTCTTTGTTTATTTCTGACTTTGTTTCACTGATCTGTGAATTTGTTTTTATTGCAATACCATACTGTTTTAATTATTATTGGTTTTTAAAAAATTGCACTATAGCAATATAAAAGTTTCAGGTATGCATCATTATAAATTATGTCCTAAGTATATACTACATGATAGTAGCTAATACAGTTTTACATGAGAAATTGTGATATCGCTATATCTATTAATCTTTTTCAAGATTACTTTGGCTATTCTGGGTCTTTTGTGATTCAAATACAAGTTTTGTGTTATTTGTTCTATTCTGGGAAAAGTGCTCTTGGAATTTTGATAAGGATGCATTGATCTTTCGGGGCAATATGGATATTTTAACAATATTAATTTTTCTAATACATGAGCATGGAATGTCTTTCCATTTAATTGTATATTCTTCCATTTCTCTTATTAACATTTTATAGTTTTCAGAATACAGGTCATTTACCTCCTTAGTTAAATTTAGTCCAAGATATTTTCTCTTTTTGGTACAGTTGTAGAAAGTCGTTTTCTTAATTCCTCTTTCTGAGAGTTTGCTATTTGTATATAGAAATACAATAGATTCTTGTGTATTGATTTTATACCCTGAGACTTTGCTGAATTATTTAATTCTAACAGAATCCTGATGGAGTCACTAGACTTTGTATATTCTGTTATCTGAATATGGTGTCAATTTGCTTTTTTTCCCATTTACATTTCTTTGCTAATTGCTCTGGCTAGGAATTACAAGCCTATAGTGAATAAAATTAGTGTGCTCATCCTTGTCTTGTTCCTGGTCTTGGAGGAAAATCTTGTAACTGTTCACTTTTGGCCGTAGTGTTAACTAACTTTAGACTTGTCCTATACAGGTGATATTATATTGAAGTACATTCTCTCTACATCAACTTTGCTGTGAAATTTTATCATAAATGGAGGTGAATTTATCCAATGTTTTCACAGCCTCTATTGAGATGATACAATTTTTAGCCTTCATTTTATTCATGTAGCATGTCCCATTGACTGGTTGATGGGTATCTATCCCTCTGACATCCCTGGAGTAAATCCCACTGGATCATGGTATGTGATGCTTTTTATGTATTGTCAATTTTGGTTTGCTAGCATGATGTTTTTAAAGATTTTTGCATCTATGCTCATCAGGGAGTTGGCCTGTAAAATTATTTTTTAATTTATGTCTATGCGTGTTTCTGATCTATTCTCATCTAGACTTCCCCACCTCTAGAATATAACTTTATGACAGCAGGAAACGTGTGCCTCTTTTACAGTATGATGATATAGCCTACCATAAAAGGCCAAATTTATGCTTACAATTTGTACTCATTAAATATATATTTAATTATTAATGGGTCAAATTAATACATTTTTAAAATTAAAATTTTAAATACGTAGACTTAGTTTTATTCTAAATAGTCACTTCTTGCTATGTCCCTGGACTTGAGCTAGGCCTACCTAACATTTAATACTATTTAAATACTGCATGTGAAAATATTTCTCTGATTGGAGATAAAGTTGATCACTTTCTCTTCTACCTCCAAAACAATATTATAGAATTCTTTATATTCTCTATCAGTCTATCATTGTATCTGTGTCATAGAATATTTGTCCTTCAAACTAGAGAAGTAGATTACTGACAACATAAAGCGAATACACGCACACACACACATATCTCTTCACCTTTATTATATAGATCCAGTAGATGCTCAATAAATACCAGATGAATTAAATGTAATTCCTTTATGATGAACATGAAACTATAGGTAAAGTAGTTTAGAAAAAATGCAGAATGAAGACATGACCACTTGAGCAGTTTATGCCTCTGTGGTGTTTACAAATCAGCCTGACCCCTGCACTTACCAGGAATTGCAAATGTTCTGACCAAAGAAAAGTCTGGAGCAGTAGATGCCTGGAAATTCCCTAATTTTAAGGTATCAGTTGTGCCTTAAACAAGATATCAGTTTCACTATGAAATTAAGAAAACTTGCAATATAGCAAGTTTGAATGAAAGTTTAATTTTCACTTAGCAGTATAAGGTAAAATATATAAAAGTGACTTACTTTGCTTCTTGTATATTTTCCTCTTTGAGTGTGAAGGAAAATATTTTTTGCCTATACATTTGAATTTAAAATATTAGCTATATTAAGAATAAATTCCACCCTTTGACCTCTGTACCATACCTAACTCAATAACGACATGTAACGTGTTTTCCTAAGCGTAGTCTTTTCTAGTATTTTAACAATCTATGTGTTTCACCTCTAAACTATGTCAGTTCAAGGACTAAAGCTGAATACAATCATGCTGAAATATCTTTCACATCAGACCTATTGTCATATTTTAAGAGATATTCTACCCTGTCTAAATAATTATAAAAATAAGTGTGCTTCCTTAAAATTTACAACTATAGTTATATTAAACCCCTTAAGTGATTAATAGCAAAGGGTACTTCTTAAAACATACAAAGTGACAAGGTGTTTGTCATTTCCCATGGCTTTTCAAGATATTAACAAATATTTTTGCAAGCATTTAAATTTGAATTTTTTCATTCAATACACAGTGACTAATTTCAAAAATCAAAATTTTGAGAAAACTCAAGTTAGGATGGTTTTCTTCACCTATGATCATGCTGTATTAATAATTTTAATATTTGATGTAGAAACTGAAAAAATAAACTTAAAGGTGAAAGCTTGTTTTTTTTAAAGTTTAGCTTTTTTTGTGTATATAAGTCAAAGGAATATTTTCTTTTTTATTTGCATATTCTGCTCTTCGGACCAAGTATTGAGTTACCTAGCATTTCTCAAAGTATATTTTGTAGACAAATAGTCCGTAGGGTTTTCCATCGAAAAGGGTTTACTTTGTCCAGTAGGTATAAGAACCCATGCATAACCAATTCCCCTCCTGAGAATTTACATATAAAAGGCAAACTAAAGGATCACAGAAATCCAAGAGTGAAGATTTTAACCTAGAATTTTTCAAATGATTTAACCATAGAAGTCTTTTACTTTTATATAGCAGTCTTTTACAAGGTCAATTTCCCTCCTGAGAATTTACATACAAAAAGCAAACTAAAGTATCACAGAAATCCAAGAGTGAAAATTTTAACGTAGACTTTTTCAAACGCATTTAACCATAGCAATCTTTTACTTGTGAGGTCTGTTAAAAACCACAGGAATAGGTTTTTGCTATTGTCATAATAACTTGTCTTGTCATAATAACTTTTAAGATTTCATTACTTGAATTTGATTTTGATGGCTATAATTTTTAGTAAATCTTAATTTTTTACATATTATTGACTTCTTAATAAACCTTTGATGCCATATTATTACATGCATGCTCATGTCTCTATGTAACTTTAGCAAATCCAGAGATATAAATAATTTCAAGACATTTCAGAGTATTTTTTATTCTACATTTAGAAGTTCCCAGCTGGAGTGGACAAAATGAAAGCCCTGGGAGTTTGACTTTTAAACTAAAAATTAGAAATAAGTCGAATTAGTTAAGGCGATAAAGATAAACAATAATTGACCTCAGAGTTGAAGGACATGAGAAATTTAGAAGTGAAAGCTACAGTTGTAGCTACTGGGATGTCTGGTTTTTGTTTTTTTATACTTCTTTTTTAAAAGGCACAGAATTCTATCATATGTGAGTATTTTTTATTAATTTTATTGAAGGAACATTGCATCATAACTTTACATAGGCTTAAATTGTGCATCATTGTTAATAAATTTCTATACATTATTTTCCAATACCAGGTCAGTCCTTTCTTCACCATATAATTGATTCCTTCCACCTGATTTGCCTGCCCCTTCCAGTCAATAATGTGACATTCTAGGATAAACATCTATTTTTGTTTGATTTAATTTGCTTGCTTGCTATCCCTATATACGACATATGAGTAAAATCACATGTTGTCTTTCTCTGGCTTATTTCATTTAACATAGTTCCTCTAGAAGATATTAATATACATTTTGCCAAAGACAACATACAGATGGTCAACAGGTACATGAAAAGATTTTCTACCTCTCGTAATTAGGGAAATGCAAATTAACACAACAATGAAATATATTCTCACACCTATGAGAATGACTGTTATCCAAGAAGACTGGAAATAAGTATAGAAAAAGGAACTATTATAGTGTTGGTGGGAGGATGAGTTGGTATGACCGTCCAAAGCAGAATGAAGATTTCTCAAAAAAAAAAAAAAAATCAAATGTGAATAAAAATTCCTGAAAAAAAAATGCAATGGAAATTTCATGAGATCAAGCTTTCCCACTTCTGGATACTTACCTTAAAATACAATACTAATGCAGAGATATATACACCTCATGTTTATTTCAGTGTTATTTACAATAACAAAGAGCTGGAAACAACCTAAGTGTCCACTGACAGAAGAGTAGATAAAGAAATAGTAATGCATATGTTTGTGTGTGTATGTGTGTATACATGTATATACACAAAATACACACATATATATACACACATAATGCAATATTACTGAATTATCAAAAAAAAAAGATAAAATGCTCCCATTTGCAGCAATATGGATGGACTAAAGGAACAGAATTCTTAAGCCTACTTTCAGGTCATTCAGTGAAGAGCTACTGGATCAGATTTTCTGCAGGCTCATGTCTTTCCATTTCTCTGCTTCTGAAACCACACCCACTGCCTTCTCTTCTTTGAATGAACTAAATATGATTGTATTGAATTTGTAATCAAAATCACATCTCTTACCTTTCAAGACTACCTTTAAATACATCATTTCTCTCCAGCACCATCAATTTTTCTCTCCTTTAGAACATCCCTATGAGATTTCTATTATTACTTCCATCTTTAAATAATGCCTTGATCCAACATTTCTCTCCATAGTTTCTGCCCCACTTTTTGCTTCCCTTAATACAAAAACTCTCAAAGGAGTTATGTATACTTTGCCCCCTATTTTCTTCTCTAATTTCCGCACAAAGCCCATCAAATTTAGTTTTCATTCCTCTATTTTCAAAGTGACCAATGTCTTCACATTACTTATTCCCTGCTCTGGAAGCCTCCTCTGCTACTCCTCATACCTGTACATATCCCTTCCTTATCTCCTCTGTTTCAGTCACCTTGGCCCTTTGCTGTTCCTAAATGTGTCAAGCACCCTCCTTCATCAAGGTGTTTACACTTGCTATGCCCTCTGCCTGAATCTCCCACCTAGATATTCAGGGAGCACATTCCCCCAGTGTTTTTAGGTTATGGACCAAAGGTCACCTTTTTAGTGAAAGTTTCCCTGGCTACTTCCATAAATTAAGTTCACTGTGCTCTGACACATGCAGCCATTCTGAAGGCTGCTTAATTCTTCTTGCCAGCACTTGTCAGTTGAACAAATAAGTGTTCAATATTTACTTGTTCATTTGCTGTTGTCTGTTTCACTTCATTCCTATAATGTGAGCTGCACATAGCAAATATTTTGCTGCTGTATTCTTAGCTGTATCCCCAATGGTGGAATAGTGCCTGGCACACATTAGATACTCATTGCATATTTGCTAAATAATTGAATATGAGCATATATCAAGTGTTTGATATGTACAAGATATTAGCTTAGGCATTAAAGAGCTCAATTATGGACAAGAGACAGGCTCATTACACTTTGTAACAATACTGCTCTGGCTAAGGGCACAAGGAAGACTCAAGGATTACACTGGACTATTCCTGCTAGATTAGTAGAGTGTACGTGGAGATGCCTTGCATCTTCAAGTCTATAATAAACAAATCATGATGGTAGGAAGGTGTTGATGAAACAGTTGGCTAATGGAGATTGTCTCAAGCAAGAAGTGATATGTTTGAGAAAGAAAAGGCAGAATGTACTTTTTTTTTCAATTTGTTTCTTATGGTAAAATATATAACAGAGGATTTTCTGTCTTACCTGTATTTAAGTGTTCAGTTCAGTGATATTACGTACATTCATATTGTCATACAGTCATCACTACCATCCATCACCATAACTCTTTTTATCTTATAAAACTTAAACACTATACTCTAAAAAATAATTTTCTATGACCTCTTCACTCAGGTCTTGGCTACTATCACTATATATTTTTTTAATAATTGTTCCCTTTTCCCCCATGCTCCGGCCTCTGGTAACCACCATTCCATTCTGTTACTATGAGTTAGGACTTTTTTCTTTTTTTTAAGATTCCAAATCAAAGTGAGATCATGCAAGAATTTACTGTGTTTGTCTAATTTTACTTAGAGTTATATCCTTAAAGTTTATCCATGTCCATGCGAATTGAATGATTTCCTTCATTAAGCCTAAAAAATATCCCATTGTGTATACAGAGATACATATAGATTTCTCTATCTCTGTCTCTCTACTATATATATATATAGATAGATAGATAGATGAATATTTTATATAACTAGCTAGCTAGCGATAGAAAGATATAATCTATTTGTGATAGTAATTTTATCTTCTTTCTATATATAACCAGAAGTGAGTTGTCTGGGCCATAGGATTGTTCTGTTCCATTTTTATTGTTTAAGGAACTTACTGTTTTTCCTAGTGGCTGTACCCTTTTCTTTCCCACCAATAGTGTACATGTATTTCCTTTTCTCTACACACTCATCAACACTTCTGTGTTTTTGGTGATAGCCTACCTAATAGCTATGAAGTACTACATCATTGTGATTTTGATTTGCATTTCCCTGATACTTGGCAGTAATGATCACTTTGCCATATGCTCTTTGGTAATTTACATGTCTTCTGAAAAATGTCTACTCAAGTCCTTTGTCTTTTTTTTATAACCAGATCATTTGGGTTGTTTTGCTATTAAGTTGTAAGGCAGGGAAAATGTATAAAAAATGAGTCCAAATATCAAAATATCCTCTCCTCTCTTCTTAAATATGTGGAAATCTATTATTTTATTTTAATTCAGGCAGGCCTTATCTCATTATATTAAATATTTGTATCCATTTTATAGTCCTTACAAGTTTTACTAATTTCACCATGAATTAATACTTTGTGTGTAGTTTTGTGTATGAATCTGAGTATGTGTTTATCCTCTGTTCTAATAAGATCCTCAATGGTAAAAGTCTCCTGATTCATACACTTATTTCAATTTCTGCCTGAAATCCTTTCATCTTCCTGGTACGCCTGCAATAGAAGTCTGTTACATGAATAAAGGCAGATATATTTAAGTGTAAAACTGCCAAATTAAAATACTGAAAAGGTAGACCGAGAAAAGATTTTGGAGTTTTTTTAATGCTAGTTGGTTTGAATATTGTAGGTAAGAAGTGGAAGTCTAAACACGATTTTTGAAATTTGAAGTCACAGTCCAACTTTTACTTTAGAGAGATTAATCTAGCATCATAGATTTTATTACAGCAAGGAGATTTCTGAACAGGGAGGCAATTTGGGAGATAATTCCAATAGGTAATTCCCACTAGTTAAGAGGTAATGAGTATCTGAAGTGGAGTGGAACAAATGAAGATGGAAAAGAGAGGACAAAAAGGAAGGCTATTGTGTAGGTTTCAACTATAAGACTTAGGAGCTTAACTTTTGGGGACCATCATAGAGTGTTTAATTATGACAACAATAATTAAGACTGAGCTATTTTTCATTTTAGTGAAATATTGCATGATAATATTTAGTTTTAAAGCATGCATTATTATAAATCAACATCTGTATAGTCTCTATTAAATTACCCACTAACAATTCAATTTCATCCATCACCATATAATTAACCCATTTTGCACAATTTGCCCACTTCTACTTCATTCCCTTCTGATAACCACTGATTTGATTTGTTTAGTTTCTCTCTATATACATATAAGGGAGATCATATATTTGTCTTTCATCTTCCGGCATATCTTGACAGCATAATTCACTCTAGGTCCATCCATATTGAAAATGATAGTACTTCATTATTTTTTAATAGCTGAGCAATATTTCATTGTATTCCTCACATTCTTTATTCACTCATCTGTTATGGGCATTTAGGTTGTATCTAGTTCTAGACTCTTCTAAGTAATGCTGCATATTTCTCTCTGAATTAGTGCTTTTGTGTTTTTCAGGTAAATACCCAGAGTGGGATAAAAGGATCATATAAAATTTTTTCAGAAATCTCCGTATTTCTTTTCATAATGGATGCATCGATTTACCCTCCCACTTAAGAGGGTATAAGTGTTCCTTTTCTCTGCATCCTCACCAATACATGTTTCTGGTCTTTTAGGTAATAGCCACTCTCATAGACATTAGGTGATGTATCATTGTTTCAGCTTGCATTTCCCTAACAAGATAAGAGGAACATTTTTAATGAGCCTATTGGCCATCCATCCTATAGCTCCTTTCGAGAAGTGTCTATTCTGATTTGCTCAGTAAATTGAATTTTTGGTATATTTGTTGTTAGTCTTGAGCGTTTAAAGTTCTATCTTTTGGATATCAATCTCGTGTGAATGTAAGATGTACAAATATCGTCTACCATTCAATGGTATTTCTCTTCATTTTGATAATGTCATTCCCTATGCAAAAACTTTTTAATTTAATATTTGTTTGACTTGTTTCCTTTGACATTGGAATTGAGTACCCAAAGACCTCATAGACCATTGTCAAGGAATGTGTCATCTATGTTTTCTTCTATATATTTTATGACTTTAAATCTTACATAGGCTTCCATTTTGTATTAATTTTTGTGCCTGCTATTAGATTGTGACCTACTTTCATTCTTTTGCATGTGGTTGGTCAGTTTTCCCAGAATTATTTTCTGAAGAAAATGTCTTGCTCCATTATATGCCCTTGGTTCTTTTGTTGTAAATTAGCTGTCTATATATCTGTAGGTTTACTTCTAAGTTCTTAATTCTGCTTGATTTGTGTCTTTTTATTTTATAAAAATATTTATTGTATTTTTATTTAATACCATGGTGATTTTATTACTATTGCTTTGTAGTAATTATTCAATTTTGTCCTATATGACATGTCATTTATATATAAGTATATATACACATACATGTGTATGTGTATATATGTGCGTGTGTGTGTAATGCTATTCTGGGTCTGGTATACTTCCAACTGAATGCAATGATTTGTTCTGTTTCAGTGAGAGATGTATGCTTTCTCTCCTGGCTCCTCTAAGGGTGGGAGAGAATGAGCAGGAAAGCATGAGAATGCTGTAAACAAAAGTTCAGGTACATATGTAGCATGTCAGTTAGTAAAACTTGCAGCACATTGTGCAGATATAGCACGAGTGACTGTGACTATATGAAGCCAGATCAGATTTCAGGGGCTTTATAATCTTGGTCTATGCTGGTGAGAAGTAGGACAGTATCCTGTAAGGAAAGAGTTTTAAACATGGGAGAAATATGATCTAATTTACATTATAGAAAAGTCCCCAATCTCAATGCTGTGGATAGAGCAGTGGGGAAGGAGAGTACAGACCAAAAGGAGGATTGGGAAGGGTATTGTGATCGTTCAAATACCAGGAAACAGATTCAGACCATCTCTTTTAGATTACTGGTGTGGAGCTAGAGAAAAGTGGGCGGAGACTTCCAGAGTAGTTTCACCAGATTCAATCATTGTTTAAATGTAACAATGAGGGAGTGGAGAAGCATACAGTAACTCTTAATTCTCTAGTTTGAAAAACTAGATGGATAGAGGGGGCATCACAATATAAAGTGAGAGCAATGGTCTCTGTTAGACCAGCACAGACACAACGTGGGTCTTCATGAGTGGGGATTTTCGTAGTGAGACACCAAACTCCACATTATAGCGTCTTTGACACTCCCACACATTGGGTATATTTCCACAGCACACCTGGGACTTTGAAAACGTTAAGTGACATTAGAACAATTACATTGAATTTCAGTCCACTGGAATCAGTGGAGCAGAAGATCTCTTGGTAAAGCTTAAATCTGAAATAATTGTGTTTCTTTTCCTCATAATTTGGACTCATATGGTTTATAGAGATTTGGCATGGTCCTGAAACTTACTCTCTAGCCAGCTTGCCACTCCAGATGGCATTGCCTTTCTGAACAAGCTGAATCCACTGGTCATGAAGGTAAAATAGCATTTATTTTTATGTCCTTGGCTCATCTTGCTTTCGGCTATTATTCACTTCATTGATCATGAATATATGGTTCTTAACTCCTGATATTCCTGACTGGTAGTAGGCATTTTTAAAACTCTAGGTTAATCATCAAGAAGGAAAAACTTAGTTCAGTTTTTCAAAATCACGCTAATTACACATATACGTGTGTTCTGTAACTGTCAAGTTAAAGCGTAGACTACATGAAGATCAACTTTAGGTCATCATTTGAATTCTTTAATAAAATGATTTATTTTTCTTTTTAATCTTTATAAATTTGAACTCATTATTTAGGTATTACATGTTTTTAATAGAATTATTTATCATAATTAAGTCTTTAGAAAAACATGCCTTAGTCTATTAGATACATTTAAATCAATTTTGTTTGAGTTCTAAATTGTTTTATCTATTTCTACACCACTAACAATAATATTAGTCCCCAGTGTGCTGTATTGACCTAGACTAGATATCTAACTTGATAACACTGAAAGATTGAGTAGACAACCATTAGACACAAGGACATCTCAAATTTCATTTGGAATATTAATTTTTTAATAACATATCTTTTATCTTGCCATAAGACCAATTAATGTCAAAGAATATATTTTTTCTCACTAATAATATAATAAAAACAAAAAGATCTTGCAAACTAACAATTTCAATTGCATGTTATTCTAATTTCCCCACCAAATAATCATAGACATGATGTTTCTTCCCAGTAGCTCTTATGTATACACTGCATTAGGCAGAGCAATTCATGGAGGTTTCCCTATTAACTGCCTTATGTATATGTGAGACAGCTGTTATACACCATTCACCTAGGAAAAATGGCAGGTTACATTTTGTATTTATTCATAGCTTCCTAAAATATTGCTTAGTTATTCAATAATGGAGGGCATTAAGGTAGATTTGAAGGACCCCCGTAGATGTCTTGATGAAGGTAATATTCCAGGTACATAAAAGTATCTCTTTTAACTTTATTGAGATGTCACATGCTCACAACTGGTACAATTTGACTCCTTGAGTGAGCCATCATTTGTATATGAACATTCCTCACTGGTACATAATTTTTAGTAATGTAGTAAACTGTCCTAACAGATTTTTGTGATCTATATGCTTGAAGAAAGTTATACTGTCCTCATTTTGTCGATGAGAAAATAGTGTTAAAGGATTTAAGGCATTGTATTCATTGTAGTTCAGTGGTGTTCTGCTAGAAAATAATTTTGAGTCAGTGAGAAGTATAAGAAAAGATTAACAAGTAAAATTTGAGGAACAAATGCCTATCAGTGTACTTCAGCCTATGGGTGGTTATATTTAGTTTGATATTGGAAAAAGAAGTCACTTCGTTTTCAGGAGTGTAAATGAGAGCTATGGGAAATGAATGAGTCGCTCGAGTGTGCATTTACCTCCTTTCTTCTTTAGTAAATTAGTCTGAGCACTGGTTATGGATTATATTGATCATATATTAAAATGACAGATGGCTTTCACATTAACTCGCATGCAAATCTCTGTAACTTGTCAGATGCAACTTAAAAAATTGAACTAGACATTGATGGACAAGACCTACATATTTTCAATGGGCAGTGGAAGATTCTCCCTGATTAAATTGATCCTTCTGACTTTAATGAGCTGCTGTTGATTGGGTGTTTGCTGCTCCAATATATTGTTATATTGCTTTCATGGTGCCATAGCTAAGAGGTGGTAAGCATTTCTGTTAAGAATTCTTTTTTTTTAAACACTTGTAGCTCAACCATAAAATAAGCTAATGATATGACATACAACATCACTTTGACTGCAAATTTATCTTTCACAATGAAAATAGCAGAGTAACTTCTATTGTTTTGAATAACATGAAGACCTAAGCTTTCCAGTGAATTGCATGATTATGTAAGAAGGAGTTCTGCTTGCTGAAAAAGTATTTAGTTTGATATGCTTTATTGAACTACCTCAGAGAGACCACAAGAAACTCCTAAAAGTGGCAAATATAAAATTTTGTCTGCTCTCCTTGAATAAGAATTATTCTAAACTGAAAAGCTAAAGAAATTGGCATTAGTCAATTTAATATTTTCACCCTGAGAACATTTTAAATATGCAAATGTATGTATTTTATTTAAATCATAAAGGGTTAATTTTGAGACTTGTTCTTATTAAAAGTGCATTTGTGTCTTTAATTTTTGACAGAAATATCCTTTTCCCACACCATTGCACTTATGAATGTGATAGCATTTTAAACACCTAATAGATTTTTCTTTCTTTGAACTTTTTAAATGCTTGCATTTAAATGTTTGCTGAATGATTTAGTGAATAGAATGAAATGGGTGAACAAGTGAAAAATTAAAAGAATCCGTCTAGTTCTAATGAGATTCTAAATACTACCCTATATGAAAAGTTTCAGTTTCTGCCTTTACTTTAAAACTTCATTTTCTGTATATACCTTTCAGAATTTTTTTTTTCGTTTGAGCCTATTTGCACTATGATTTGGGGTGCCATTGTAAATACTGTTTAGGGGGTAAGACAAGAATGCACTTACAACCTCTGGAGAAACTTTTATATCCTAGGAGATTTCAGTGTGTCTTACTGTGTTTAACTTTTTTTTTTTTAAAGGAAATGTGTGGGCAGGAATGAAGATGAATAGGCAGGCAGGAGAGAGAGAAGTATTTTATTTAATTGTCCATCCTCCACCAGGGTGCACCAGTGTGTTTTATTGTATTATTGTCATTGTGAAATCAATCAATAATACAATTGATTTATACCAAACTGGTAAATATAAACAAAAGGAGGTTTTTATATTGCTAAAAAAGTGTATCTAATATTAATGAACCATTGAGCCTTTTAAAAACATATAGTGTATTTCAGATGGCTTATATCACTGTAAGATACTGCTAATGTAGGTGGAAGTTGGCAAATCATGTCATATTAATAACTGCCTCACTGCTGTTATATATGTCACATTGTTTATGAGAAAACAGTTTACTTTTATGTTTCATAGTATCTGAAGAATTACTCATTTTATTGATAGTATGTTGTTTGATTGTTAATGGAATTTGGTGAAGAGACCTTTTATAAATGTGTCTGTTAAGCACAGTATTCTAGATCCAAAGGAGCATGTTGATTCTGACAAGTATTTTTTTTTTAAATATACATATATGTAAACATGAATATACTTCTGTTGATTGAGTTAAAGGGCTTTCCTATAACTCTTGCCATTGACAGAGCTGCTGTCATTTTCTTCAATGAGATGCAAGAGTTGCATAAGCAGTGGGGTAATGTAATTACGCTGAATGACATGCAATTCAAAGAACCATTTTTTGCACAATTCAATAAAGAAACATTCAAAAAATTCAACTCACCTTTCTCCTGAATGAGAGTTGAAGAAAAAATTAGAGGGCCAAATTCTTTGCACATTAAAATCAATAGGAGTTTTATACTAGAAGTATCAGAGCTCGATTATTGCTTTCCTGGCCTGAGTCTGGTTCAGTGGGCTATGCAGTTTTATAATTGCCTCAAGTATTGAAGTTGTACTGAATAGTTTTGTAGTTTTATCCAAACACAAAAGGTAGGTTAAACCAGAATAATCTTTACAAAGCACTTGAATGAGGGTTTCTATGATGATCACTTCAATTTCCAAATAATAAATCTGGAGAATTTTTTTTTCCTATACAATGTGAGAAGCAATAAAAGGCAGAAATACTAATGATAATTCCCAAAATTCTAGGAGAAAAATAGTTTTTCACAAAAATTTTTTAGACTATGAGAAATCTGAGGTCTTCAACCTGTGATGATAAACACAACAGAGTTTGAAGACAAGACAAAAGAATGTTTATATCAAGCTAAATATCTATCAATGGTTCTGTCATTCTCAGTTTTCCTTTCTTATATTAAATCTCCTTGAAACACTATTACAGAGAAGAAATATAGAAAACAATATAGAAAACAATATAGAAAACATACTTTTTTTTTAAAGTAGGGCATAAAAAGAGGGGACAATTAACTTTAAGGAGAGGAACAAGAAAAAATATTATAGAACATCTAAAACTACACAGCTATCATTTTGTAGTGTACATGAAAGAAAGTTATCTTACTTAATTGTCTAGTGTCTGCACTTCCATAAAGCACTCAACTACTGTATCAATATCCTAAGCCTTCACTTTCAATGATTTTCTATATTCATGGTAATCATTCAGGCTCAGAATTTGACCCTTATTCCCAAAGAGATATGTATAATTTCAGTTCACTGTGAAGGAAGTACAAACTCCAAACAATGGCAAGGTTTTGGGTCTATAGGAAGTATCATGTTATTTCATCTGCTCTCTGAGATTTGAGCCATCAGCTAACCCATCATCTCTCTTGTTTACAGTCGAATAGAATATGTATGTTTTTCTGACCTTCAAAATGTTCTATCCACAAAACACCCACACTAAAAGCATTTAGAATAGAAATAGAAAAGAATGGCAAAAATACTTACCACTTACAGTGTTCTAGAATTTTCACCAGTTGCTTAAAATAGACAAGCTTAGTAGGAAGCAGCTTCTCTAAGGTATAATGATACACAGTGTACTGTTTATGAAAAATTGATACTTAAATTCTCACTAAAGCATAAAACAATTCATCCTTTATTGGAAGTGCAACTGAAGATAAAAACATGTTTCTTCAATTGTGGTTAACACAAGCTGTTTATTACTGTGTCAGTCTGTAGATACATTTGAACAGCTACTAAGACCCCTTTGCAGAGGAATCCTTAGTCATCCACACCTCATATTTTTAATAAAATGAAAGGAAAAGCAGAAGCTTAACATCTAAACTCAAAGTCTTATTTTGTTCTTAGTTTCTTCAGTTATGAATATGGAATGAAAAGTGAACATTAATTTACGGAGAAGGGAGATTTGAAATGTGTCAGTCTTACAAATACCATAAAAATTAGCTAAGAAGAGACACAAGGGGTTAATTAGCAGCTACTAATTTATACATAAAGCAACTGCCTGTAGCAGATGAGTCCTGGGAATTCTAAATTGCATATTGTAACATTGAAAACATAGACTCTAGAGTTCCTCAAACTCGGTATTATTGACATTTTGGAACAAATAATTATTCATTGGGGGGATGATGTGATTTGTGACAGATTTAGCGGTGTCCTTGGTCTCTACCCACTAGATGTCAGTCACAGTCCCCTCTCCCACAGCTGTCACAAACAACGTTTCTAGACATTGACAAATATCCCTTGGGGGATAAAATGTCTACCCTCCTTCCACCCTTCTGTCATTGATAACCACTGCTCTAGGAGATTAACCTATTTAAATTTTTTCCATCACTTTGGAGACCATACAAATTAATAATTATACTTACTTAAGGAGTTGTTGCAAAGAGGAAAGATAATTGATTATTGTCTAGCACATATTATGTAGAGAAAATGTTATCATCATTGGCAAAACTTATGAATGGCAATTACTCTGAATATAGTGTGGCAATTCATTGACTACTATAGCCATTTGGTTATGAGATGGGTTTGCAGCACCTGTGTGTGTTTATTTTCAGAATCATTGCTTTCATTATATAGATTGCGTTCTTTTTGTCTTTTAAATAATATTCCATTATGATTCCCCATTGACCCGTAAGAATTAATCAACCAAAAATGTCCGTGGGAAGAAATTGTTCAATTTTATGTAGAAAATACTCAAGACAAATTTATATTTTTACCATGGATGAAGTAATTTTACTCTCCCTTTTTCAAGCAAACATATTCATTTGAATTTAACATGCAAAGTGTAAGAGTCTCATTAAAATGAACAGCTTCCATGTAGGACTCACCACTTAGATCTCTTCCCCACAGTCTTACTGGCTTGAGGCCCAATGCCTGTTGGTACAGGCTGATGAATATAAGAAAAGATCTAATAATGACTCCTTAAGGTAGCCTTGAAAACAGCTCTCAAAAGTCATTAGACCTACAAAATGCAGGATTTGTACTCTTGGGAAATCATTCAAGACCAATAGATATCAATTTAAATCTTCACTCTTAATTTATTCCAAGTCTGAATGTCATTCATTAAGCCAATCAAAGTTTTGTTAGGCTGAAAAGAACTCTGTATCTGAAATCAAAATGATTCTGCCACTTTATCGTGGTGACCTGGGCAAAGTTTAAATAATTTCCTGAGCCTCATTCTCTTCCAATGTAGAAGTTGATCTAGACCAAGGGTTCTCATTTAGGTTCCCAGGACGACAGCATCGCCTGGTAACTTATTTTGAAAGTAAATTCTTGGGCCCCATACCAGTTTATCTTATTATATGGACACTACGGATGTCACCAAGCCTTCTGTGATTTCACAAGTCTTCCAGGCCATTCTGATTCATGATAAAGGTTGATAACTTCTACTCTAGGTCAGGGAGCAGCAAATATTTTCCCTACAGGGCCAGATAGCAGTATTTTAGATTCTGTAGGACAAGAAGAAAAATCAAAAATACTATTTATTTATTTATATAAAAAAGAATAAATTTTTCTTGACAATATAAGAACAATTTTTGTTATAAATGCCATTAATAAAAAAAAGAATGGAATCCTTTTTGTGAAGGCTACCCTTTTGCTGAGTTGAAGTTCAAATTTAATGTCCCCTATCATCAAATGGATCACATACATTTATCTGTAAAAATCATTGTTAGATCATGGTCCAGACAAATCAGGTGGCAGTCTGGATTTGACCTGGAGGTCAGAGTTTGAACCCCAGGTGCAAAAGATGTCTTAAAATCCTTTATATTCTGGCCTTTTTGTGATTCTGTCTACTAAAGCTTCCTAACTAGCTCTGCTGTATTTCTCCTCTTCGGGTAAAATTAAGAATGCAAATGATAAATACTGACACTCCATCCTCAACTTAACTTCTTATGACCAGTAAATGAAGAGTGTTCATCAAAGCTAAACAATAAGATTAGATAAAATAGAAAGTTCAAAATGAGTTGTATTCCTGAACTGATTTCTTAGAGTGAAGCCAGGTGCTAATCATTTAACATTTACAGATAAACTTTAAATATGATTTAGTATCCCTCAGCAATATTCTTCATGAGTTTTGTATTGTCTGTTGGGAAAAAGACTTAAAAATCAACAGTGTTTCAGAAATTAACTGAAACAAGATATATCAACGGCATGTGGTCTTCTAAATAAGATATAAGAAGCAACTTAATATCCCAAGCAATTAGCTGTTATCAGGCTCTGAATAAGACATATTATTCAGACACTCTTTTATCCATCCAGGTGGGAATACTAGCATTGGATACCTTTTTTAATCAAAGTTTTCATCTTAAGTAAAAGCAGAGAGAGGGCACAAATTAGTTGAATCAATTCATTTGCTTTTGCCGGAAGGTTGCCTCCTGCAATTAATTCAATTGACTACTTTAATTTCTTTATAAATTCATTAGGGCACTGATGAGGATATGATTATTCAGTCTTAAACATCACTTTTGCTCCATTTTCTGTAATCCCCTTGATTCAGAATGACTGCCATGCCTCTAGTTGCTATGTTCTCTGCACTTACGCATGTGTTCAAGAGTTGAATCAAGGTGCTTGGAATGAGGCAGGGAACTGACAATACTTGAGAGAGGCAGGAAGGTAGAACATGGTTTTCTGTTTAAAATGTAAAACCAGAAAATCTTCCTTCCTGCATGAATGGAAAATGATCTTGTCTCACTGTTTTTTTTTTTTTGTTTTTTGTTTTTGGTGGTTGTTGGGTTTTCTTGTTTTTTGTGGGTTTTTTGGTATTTGCATGAACATTACAGCAAAATTTCCAAGAGCAGGTAGAAGGATAACTTCAAGTCACATTTCATATCAACTGTATTTCCCCTCAGAGAGGGATGAAGTTTCATATTACTACAATCTCCGGTGGCTATAGTAAAATATAGACAGATGTTCCCTTTATCCTTTGTTTTTCGTTTTCTAATGGGGTAAAATACATACGCAGTGAAAATGAAGACAACCTCAAGTGCACAGCTCAGTGATTTTACACACATACACACATGCACACACACCTGGTCACAAGAGAATATTTCATATTTTTGCATTCTACCAGACCAATACCCACCCCAGAGTTAAACAGTATTATGATGTATATAAAATAAATTAGATCTATAAATTTCCTAAAATTTTATGTAATCATGTAGTCTTCTGTATGTATATATTTTCTTTAATATTATGTCTCTGCTAGATATAACTGATATGTATAGAAAAAGCCGCTATTTGGGGACCAATTAATCATAAGCTCAGGTTTTTAATCTCCCTAGAACATGTGTGAAAACCTCCAGTCTACAAGAATGAATACTAATAAATTGTATAAATATAGTGAAATATATTTTCTGTTATTAACCTAATTATGATTTTTCATATGTGAATTACAACTTACTGATGTAACAGTTCATCTAAAATATAAATTTGAAAATGAATTTAAGGTTTTACACAATTTAGTCATCCACCTTGTAGATTTTAAAACCTACCTAGGAGTCCATATGATAAATTGCTTTATTGTAAGAAAATTTATAATTTCATCTTCTTTACATCACACTTTATGAACCTGATTTTCCAGATTTCATTAATTCATTTTTTTCTCTGGTGGCTGCTATATATTGTTTAGCTTTCCCTTCATGTCATTTTTGACCTCTATGCTGTATCCTTTGTAATTTTTGATCTTTTTTAACTCAGTCTTTCATTTTATGAACCACTGTCTATGCACAATAATAATTGGATTAACTTCCCTGGGTTTAAGGATAATGTTGTATTGTTTCTCCTAATCAGTTTATTTTAATTTTCTAAAACAGAGACAACAAAAATCTTTCCACAATAATCAACTCCCCTGAACCACTTCTTCATTTTTGTTATTGGCCAATTCCTGAAGCTGACCAGTGGGTTCTTTCTCTCCCTTTTCACTGTCTTCCCACTCCAGTTCATAATTCAGATTCTCATCACCCAGCCCTGACTGCACTGATGCTCTAACATATTTGCCATGTCTACCCTCTCCCAGACGCAATTCATCTATTTTATACTTCCTGAAACTCTTATGACTTGAGACATACCATCTCTGCTAAACAACTTAGATCAGTATTTCTCCAACTTCAGGAACATCTGAATCCCTTTTAAAGGCAAAAATAGCCAATGGATCACTAATGTTATTTTCATTTTAGTATAAATACTGTAGCAAGATATACATCATATAAGCCTATGTATGAATCTATTCTTACAGATATATAACTCTGAATATCAAATAAATTCTCAACTGATAAATTTAAGAAACCAATATAATTCAAATGGTCACAATGAATGAAAATAATTTTCCATCCTGATGTGAATATTTCACTAATTTTTGCTACTTTGTTTTATCCTGGCAAGCCAAAAATTGTGTTAGAAGGATTGCATAATCTCATGGAAGAAAGTATTATGCCAGGACTATAAATAATGCTGTGTAATGTAAGCTGATGTAATTGTCCCAATATTTTCCTTCATTTGAAACTTCTAAAACATTCATGTCTTCTCTGTGCTACGTTGTCATTTACCTTCACTGGTTTCAAATGCATCATTTACCTTTAAAGTCCACCTGGATTCTTTCCTCATTAATTCACTAAAATCAAGGCAGTGTTACCTCATTACCACAGGTCAAATGATTAAACACAAAGGACAATAGTCATACAGTCTGTAGATGGTACTCTGGTATCCAGATGGAAGAGCATGTTTATCTTATTTAAATGAAAACTCAAAAAGTGATATATTTAAAAATATCAGACAACTTGTTTAAATGAAAGTGTAGTATCATTCAACTCAGTATCAGTTCATACTTAAATAAGCGAGTGGATTTTGTTTTCTTTAAATGTTTGTCTGTCCTGACTCATTAACTAGATTTTAAAGGCAGAGGTAAAACTTAAACCCCTGTGTGCTTACAGACTCTACTCTAAGACTTATCTGTGTGAATCCTCCCCTAAAAGTACTCATCAATTAATGGTTGAATATTCAAGTATGCTTTTCCACTGTTTACTGCCTTATTTTGGAGTCAGGCTTGAAACCCCTAATGGCTCATGGCTTTTCCTATATGAAAATCTTTTCACCTTGAAAATGACAGCATGAATATTCTCACACCCATACCTTTGTCCATGATATTCTTTCCATTTAGAATAACGTCTCTACTAAATACATTACTACATCCTACATTTCTTAGCTGACCTTCTTTAGAGCCTCTACTCTGTGGCAATTGTCTCATTCATCTGTATCTTGAAGGTTCATGATTGCTGACTGAAGAGTTTTTATAATGGCTACTCTAAAACCTTTGTCAGAGAATTCTAACATTTTTCATCTCAGTGTTGACATCTATTGATTGCCTTTGTTTTTCATCAAATTTGACACTTTCCTTGTTCTTGGCATGCTAAGCAGTTTTCTGCTGAAATCCAAACCTCTTGGGTATTATATCAGGAGACTCTAGATCTATTCTAAACCTGTTTTCAGTGGTTCCTTCAACACTCCATTTAAGAGGATAGTAGAACCTCATTACTGCTACTTATGGATGAGAATCCAGGTTCCCCACTGAACTATTGACATTTGGTGGGGGGTACTCCTCATTACCTGTGATGGACTTGGGGGAATCTAGCCCTAAGCCTCCACTAACATATGATTGGGGGAGGGGTGTGTCATCATTACCACTGGGTGGTGGTGACAGCCCTAACTCTCCACAAGGCTTCTTTGACACGATTCCAGTGGGAAGGGGGAGGAGTAGATGTCGAGGGTCCCACATGGTCCCTAGTAACACATTTTGTCAGCGACACAAGGGTACATCTTTACAGCCTGGCAGGATGAAGCCTGTCTCTACATTCAGCCTCATCTGATACCACTCAGTGGGGAGTTTGAGGAATTTCTTACAGTATTTAGGGCATGAACATCTAGGTTCAACACTTGACGTCATAGCATCCACATGCAACCATCTCAAGGAATAGTATCTAGCAATTTAATTAGACCTGATTTATAGTTAGAAATATTTTTCTTTCATATGCAGTTGTTCTGATGAGTTAATCATTCATAAAGATATTTCTAAAAGGCAGTTTCCTAATGCTTAGTCAACTACATTGTAAACGTCACCCACACTCACTTTCAGTGATTTCTTCAAATTCATGTCAATAAGCACCTACTATATTTCTTACAACTCTCAAGTTTCTATATCCAGTTTCAGCCTCTCTTCTGAAATCAACTTACACATATACCTGCTTATGTGATATCTTCATTTCAATATCTCATAGCAATTCAAATTTATTCCTCCCCTCTCTGCTACTACACCTAACTTGCAAAATCCTCTAAGTCTCTAGAATTGAAAGAAGCAGTACTATAATGTTTTTTCCAAATTTATTGCAAACTTTCTGGGAACTCTTGCCTTTTGAATATGACTAACATATTACTGAAGTTAGACACTATTCACTTAATGCCAAATTCTAAAAAAAAAGATTTGGACTTCTGCAAAATGAATTTCTTCTAAGATTTTCAGTTGTATCCAATGCCATTTCTTATCTTTGAATATTAGAATAAAATGAACCAAGTGACATAAATAAAATCTATTAATATTTTATACAGTGTCTTAGACATGTTTTTTTCTTGTGACCATATTGACTGCCAAGTCATCTCCCAATATCCTAAAATATTTTTTATCTCAAATATCATATTCTAATCATTTTTAAAAGTTCCGAGAACTGCCCCCCGCACCCTACACACACACACACACACACACACAAATCATTCACATATCAGACAAAGCCCTTCGTGGGTTAACCCTAGTCTACTTTTTTCCAGCTATATCATCTCTAAGTTCAGCCTTACTTGAAACATCTTTCCCTCTTGTCTAAGTGATAATGTGCTGTTCATTTTTCAAAGATGATTGAACTATCATCACTGTTGTACTGAAGGAAAGTTCTGGGGCAAAAAAGACAGGTTTCTGACATTGTTGTGTGAATTATCTGAAATTGAGTCATATTTAGGTCCTACACTCCTTCAGCTTCCAATGTGTGAATCCTTTTCTGTTCACTGTCCTTCAAGTCCCTCCCCTATAGGATTTACATTTGGTTCCCTCGTTCTATTATAACAAACTATGTATCTATTACTAAGGTATATACTTTTCAAGATAGTACCTTTTCTCTCTTTTTAAATGGTGTCATTGAAGAATATTACACCATATTAAATAGATTTAAGGCACACATCACAGTAAATTAACATCTATACATAGTACATTAAGTCCAGCAGACTTCAGTATTTCCTTTATACACAATTAATCCCCTTTACCCCACTTGATCCCCACCCCACCCCGTCTCCTTTCTCTTCCTGTAAACACTGATAAGGTTTTTTGGCTAAAAATCTATTATTGCTTGACTTAGGTCATTTTATAAGTCTATTTTCATTTAATTTAGTACATTCGTTATCTTGATATCTCTATATTCCACATCTGAGGGATATTCTACAATGTCTGTTTTTCTCCTGGCTTATCTCACTAAGCATAATTCCCTCCAGGTCCATCATGTTGTACCTTCTCTAATCATTTATTTTATTCTAACACTAACCCAGTTTGCATAGAGAAAACAAACTCTATTATGCTTGCAGATTTGGAATTAAGAAAGGGAGACACTTGGAAGGTTGAAAGATTCAATTGACAATGTAGATATTTTTCTTTCTAAAGTGAAAGAATTTTTTAAATTTGATAGTTTGGTATGAAGAAAATCAATTAATCATTTCTTTTAGAGGAGATTTGTTACTTTGCAGGAATAATATTTTATTGAAATAGTCAAATATATAAAAATAATTTAAAATAAAATTGCCTCTCCTCCAACATTAACAAGGAGAGACAAAATTAACTTATTTATATGTGAAGTTGTGGCTATTTTCTCTAGGCTGAAAGGACAACAGTTCTACATTCCTGTCCTCCATTTCTTTATATTGAAAATAAGATATCAACCAATTACCCATCAGGATTTTTAATGATTCACAGTATTCAAAGGCCATGAACTGAGTAATATCATTCAGTTATGGTCTTGTCCTACAGTCGTTGTGTTTTATATAAGATAATTTTAAACAAAGGAAGCAAAGCTCTTTAATAAACTTCACTATTAAGTGCAACTGAGCCTTTTCAAGAAATAATGACATTTCACAGAAGAGAATAAAGTGTCATATTCTCCAAATAACAAAGAGGTAAATGGCGAAAAAAAAAATACAAATATTAACATATTGACCAATAAATATCTACTCATTGGCATCTAAGAAAAGTCATTTTAGCTCAATGCTTTGTAGTTAAGTTTTCGCTTCAAATAAGACAATTATGGAGCCAAGTATAGCATATTTTATCAACAGATTCTTGTCTTTTTTCTAAATTAAACTAGAACAAAACAACTATCAACGAATAATAGCATCTTAAAGATGACACCAGAAGCTAGTAAGTAAATTCAGGCTAGAATCCATTTCCCAGATAATCCCCCATCACCAACTCATGATGCCCATTTATATACCTTTAATCACAATTTCCTATGCATGCTTCCATATTGTTTCCCTTGACTTCTCAATATAGGCCTTAGAACTTCTTGACTAACCTTTTCTGATTACCCTTTAGTTGAGTTCTCTTCCTGACACCCCCATCTTTTTCCACCACTCACAGCAGTTAGAGTTCTAAAGTATAAATCTAACTGTATGATTCTGTTTTAAAAGCCTTCTTTGACATCAGCCTTAATTCAGTTCCTAAAACATCAGACAGGCTGTTGTTTAGTAGCTAAAAGTTTTAGAGATCTTGATGAAATATTCATTCATCACAAAGTGACGTTCAAGCATCCACTCTGTAGCAGGCATTGAGGGACTCATCACCATGGTGGAAGATGCAGTCCCTACCCTTGTGGAGTTGACTTGTTATATTAGTTCCCACTGCTGCTGGAATGAACTACTAAAAATGCAATTCTGGAGGTCAGTGATCTGAAGTCAAGACGTTAGAAGGTAATGCTCTCCTTTGGGAGCCTCTCCGGTACAATCCAGTCCCTTGCCTTTTCCTATGTCTAGAAGGTGCCTCCATTCTTTGAGTCTTAGTTCCTTTCCCCATGTTCAAAGCCAATAGTGTAGTATCTTAGAATCCCACTCCCCACTCCCCGCCCCCTTGGGTGACAAATTCTCATCTCCTTCTTTGCCTCTAACTTTTGTAAAGACACTTTTGGTCACAATGAAACCAAGGATAATCTCCTACACATCACAATCCTTCACACTATCAAAGTCCCTTTTGCCATTGAAAGTAACATATTCCCAGGTTCTAGGGATTAGAATGAAGACATCTTTGGAAGAGGGGAGACTTTTGTTCTACCATACTTGTCTAATAGAATGGACAGATACTTGGTAACACACTACTGTTGTGTGTTTTCTAGATGTTTATATTATACTTATCAAAAGTTTTACTGTAAATATACCATATCAGTTTATCAGATGAAACACTGAGCCTTAATCATAACATCATGGGCCCAGACAGATCAGGCAACACTGTTTTGGCAGTAAGTCCCATTCAGTTACAATGGGACAGTCACTCTTTTATAAGTCTCTGTCTCTTGCATAAACACTGGGAAAGATGTACCTCAACTTGTCAATTTTGTAAACACCTTATTCATATGAGGATAGAAGGACTTGGAAGGCAGTGGTCAAAGGGTTCAGTCTTCCAATGACAAGATAAATAAGTACTAGGGATGTAATATACAGCATAACATCTTGCATAAAATAGAGGTAAAGTGTTAGAGGAAACCCTGGGTTTTCATCACAGGGAAAACATTTTGATTTTTTTATTGTATCTGTGTGAGTCAGATGATGGATACTAAGTTATTGCAGTTTGGTTTCACAATAGATCTAAGTCAAACCATTGTGCTGTACACATTTAGCTTATACGGTGATGCATGTCGATTTTATCTCAAAACTGGGGAGAAAGGGGCGGTAAGTCATTCTCTTGGTAGCTTTTCTGTGACATTCAGGACATGGTCATTTTCTTCTCTGTTGTCGCTCCATAGCACAGACTCCCCTTTTGTAGAACTTTACAGAATTATTTATATCTTCCCTCTGTCATTTATTTTCAATGCCTCCCAGACAGGGATGATGTCCTTTTATTTTCTGTAGAGTCTGCACTTATCACTGTTAGCATCACCACTGAATAAAAATCTAACGTTTGAGTAACTAAGCTAAACGATGTTTCCTTGGAAAAGTGTTCTACTCAAATATATGCCTGCTAATGTATCCTTGAGTTTCCAGGGTGCAATAAATTTATTGAACTCTTAGGATGCTTAAATTATTTTCATGGGGATGAAGCAATGCCTGAAGGTTGTAAACACAACAGTGAAAATACTTCCACTTGCTTCATTTTTAAGGCAAATATATATAGATGCAAAAAACGTTTGTGAGGATTTTGTTCAACTTCAAATAACCTCCCTTATTTTTCAATAATGTGATCACTTTTACAAAAACCTTTTTGTATTTTATAAAGAATGCCTCAATTTACTGACTTTCTGGTTATGTTTCATGAAGTCTGTAATGTATAGTTTTCTTAAGGAATCTATAGGAATCTGTTTGATTTTTTTCCCTTAAGAGTGCTGTTGATTCAGGCTCTTCCCAATTTCCTTCTGGATAATGTCTGAACTATTCAGAATAATAAGTCTTACAAAATTTACTTCTTGTCTTTATTCATAGTAAATATCAAATTGTATTGACTGAACTATAAATCAAATGAATCACATATTTATAATGTATTTAATGCATGTGAAATAAACTCAAATATATATACATTTATATATGTATATATACACACACATATATTTTCTGATATTAATTCTCATTCAATCTCACTTTTAAGAATTGGTGAATCAGGAAGACCTGGAGAGGGAATCGTGTTTATTATTTATCTCATTCACATCCTTCATTTTTATTATTTTCATTTTTGACACTGCTTCATTTCTATATTCTACTGAGGTCAATTTAAGATTTTCAGCCATATTTCATTTAATGACATTGCATTCTAGTACTTAAATCTCATCTAAGCACTCTCAATAAGTGACCATTTCTAGGTTAACTCAGATATGTCCTACGTATGGTGAGTTTGATGAACTATTAATAATGCTCATTAGCTTTAAGGTCATAGGGGACATTCACTGAGAAAAAAAAAACAAAAAAAAAAACACCATAATCTTGAGCTGACTCTAGTCTAGAAACTAGTTGCCTGATTACACATTCTTGAATTATCCCCTACCTTCTCCACGTAGAGAATTTGTAACTATATTTATTTTGATTGCCTTTAAACAACAGCAGGTCACCATAAAGAAAATAAAATGTTATGACTAGTCAATCTTAGAATATCAGATATTTAACCAAGGTAAAGAAAGAAATTATTTAATACTATTAGTTGCTTCTTTTAAAAAGGATTTAAAAAATATTAGTTCAAAAAACCTCTTATTTTACCATTTAGATCCACATTATATGACTCAGTATTTTCATTGTCTTGAAACCTCATATGAAGATAATTTACATTTAATATTAGAAAATCTGTAGCTGTTAAAGTAAAATACATGCACATATTCATATCAAAAAGCTTATGATGATTCAGATAGGGCTCACCTTAATTTAATTTCTATGTAGAATAAAGCTAAGTTTTCCTTACCAAAGATTTATTGAATAAAGACAAGTTAATACTTGAGAAAAGATATATGCATTTTGGGTTTCTTAAGCTAGTCAATTCTAGAATCCAATAAAGAAATTATGTGAACATAGTGAATATTTGGAAATGTGTACTTAAGTTACGATAGAAATAAATGATTCCTTTTGCTAAAAATTACTAATATAGTATCTACAGAATATCCACATTTTCTGCTCAATACAAGGATATATACATAGTCTACTCAATACATTTGTATATATATATGTATGTATAGATCTATGTGTATATCTATCAATCATCAATTTCTCAAATTTCCAAATACTGCTAAATAAGTTTTCTGTTTTTTTCTTTTTTTTTTCACTTAGAGCCATAGCAACAAAGTGGTAAATTTAAAAACTAATAATTTTATGGCTATCAGATACCTTTGCAAAAACACATTCCAACATTTTCCTGAATACAATAAATGTATTTTGTGGCACCAGACTCATCCAGAGGCCTGAATGTTATATGTACAAAAATAATGGGGCATTCAAAAGAGTATGATTTTTATATATTTCCAGGTACAAAATTTTTTTAGTAAAAACCTCAGTAATATAAAAAGACACCAACAGAGTGGTTGACTGAACTACTTGTAAAATTAACATTGACAAGTTCATATTTCTACCTATTGCTTTTTCAAGCACCATGTTGAATATAATTAATGAATGCAAATGAGGATATGTAAAATTAGAGATTAAATTATTAAAAACTTTGCCCAAAATGTTTGTTTAAAGAGCAAATTCCCTTGAGCCTTTAAAAATATTTGCAAATGGATTGTTAACTCCGACTGATGGGCAAAGATATTAAATCTACAGCGTTAGTAACTACTGCCAGCTAAGGATCACCCAGAAAGTGAGATTCAGCATCTGTGAAGCTACAGAGAAAGTTAATTGCCAATAATTACAAACAGTATATATGAAAATTAACTTCTACACAATTTTCATGGGTAATATTATGATGTAGTTAATATATTGTGAAAGGCATTCTGATCCATTGACCTTTGAGTGAATAAGTAAATGAAAGAAGGGTGAATGGATGGATGAAAGGAAGAAAGCATCACAAATTTACCATCGCCATTTATCACCGTACTTTGAATAAATTTTTTTTCCTTCCTTTCTTCTTTACATACTTCCACAAATCCTCACTGAATTACTGCCTTGTATATTGAATATATACTAAAGTTTAAAGAAGCACCCATTATCACTCCATAATAAGGTTACACATAGGCAAAGTGATTGCAGACAATGACCGTTCTGAGAAGTACAGTGCTGGGATGAAAAGAACAAATAAGGACACTAGGGTATGACTGAGTACAAGTCTCTCTGAATAGGTGAGATATGAACTGTCTGAAAGAACTTGAAAGTAGGAAACCTTTTTTAACAATAGGAGGGAATATCATTATGATTTGAGAAAACAACATGATTAGAGACACTGAGGTGGCCAGATAGGTTAATCTCAGTTAACATATCAGTTAAGACTGAAACAGGATCCTATTAACTCTGCTCTCTGTAACTAAGAACTGGTTTGTTTCTGGTTACTATTCCCTAAATCCAAGGTAGCAAATATACCTCTGAACTTTAGATACTTATATAATCATAGGATATTTGGGATTCTATATTAGACATGTCTGATTCTAGTGTTCTTTGGAATATAGATTATCTTTTCTATAATTCATAGCTCACTATTTTAGATCTCAAGTCAGAGGTACCATACAGCTAATGGATTCATCTCATTTTCTAACAAAGGATGGAAATTATACCTAGTCCCAATATTTGCGTAGAGTTGCCCAGTATTAGAAGAGTATTCTTAGGAAATCAAATTATCAATGAATCTTAATATTGTACAAATGTCTTACTAAATTTTATTGTAGATGATCTGATCTTAAATAATAGCTGCTAAAAATGTCTACTATTAAATTTTAGTATCAATTGTAGTGGTTTTTGTATCTAATTTTCCTTCTGCAAAGAATGCCTTTTTCCCCATTTTCTAGCTGATAAAATAATACTAAAGCATTATTAGATATTACCTGCTCCTCAAAAAATTCTCATTCATGCTCTTGAACACTTCTCTATGGATGTAACCAATACCAATATCAATTCATCATACAATATTATCTGTAACCTTTACTACACTGCTTAGTACTTTGAGAACATACAGGAGGCCACTTAGAATGACTTGATGAAATGTCCAGTGAACTTGAGAGAAATGTCCTATATTGATCTGGAGATGGCCACAGGGAGGTGAAATCCACTATTATTACCACTTATTTTGAAATTCCTCACTTTAAATAGAGATATTTAAGTATCCTAGATTTGATTGTTCGAGCTACAAGCACTAAACCATTATGAAGACAGGTATCAAAAATAAGGGGCTAGTTAATTTAATAACTCTTCCTTTTCAACAAAAGGTCAATATCCATTAGTATTTACTGGTATCATTTAGCAAGGAAGTTAGTGGCTATAGACAAAGACAACAACAAAATTTAGTAAGATATTTTTCTAACTTTAGATTTTCTTATTTTGTGTTTGTTTCACCCCCCCTGTCCATTTTTCTGTTGAGATTAAAGGTGGAGCAGTAGGACATCTTAAAAGAATATAAAAGGAAAGGAAACTAAAACAATGAACTCTTCTGAAAGAAGAGTGACCTTAGTACTCAAAGACTGTCATATAATTTTTTTTTTAATTTTGAGAAAATATACTAAGAACATATTTTACTTCTGCTTAAATGTAACTGGAAATCATTTTCTGGAGTAAAGTCACATCTTTAAAACATGCTTAGCATAATAATGCTCCTAATGGTAGAGGAGTTTTCTTTAAAAGAACAGAGAATTTGGTATAAAACTGTAATTAAATTCCTCTTACCTAAAAGCAAAGCAATGCACAAGAGTGTTTCATGGGACACACACATAATTTTGATAATTTGGTTTTTATTAATAGGTCATTTCAGTAACAGTGAATGCCCTGTAGTCTAAAAAAAATTTAAACAGGTTGGTTTACATTCAAGACAGAACTAATTCTACCCTATTAGAAGTTTTGCATATTTTTGAGGTTTGTTGTTACTGTCGTATGAATTCCCTAGACCTCAGTTACTAAAAAATCAATTCTTCTTGAAATTGAGATAGTAATTATCTCACAGCGATGTGATGCTTTAAGATGAAATTGTGGTATAGACTGGGAATTGGTAGTGCTGATTCCAGTTTTCCAAAAGCCTTATAATAATCATACAAAATATTTACAGATAATCCATGATTTATTCCATAAAGGAAACAATAATCCCATAGTGAAATGAAAAGTGATGTATAAAAGGAAGAACATAATTCAATTTCAGTGACCTTGATTGTTTTTTTCTTTATTCAGATGAACTATTTGTACTGAAAGGTGAAATGTTTATATAATTTTAACAGTTGGGTATGGTAGAATGATGAATTCTGCTGTGCCTAAGAGGTTGGTATGAGATGATTGCTCAGATTGGTTCTAGTTGGGAATGCTGAGAACCTTAATGTCTCACTAAGGAAACTAAAATCATGAGCTATGCGAGCCAGTGAATGTTTTTAAACAGAGTACAGACAAATTTGAGTCTTATTGACCTATAATGAAGAGAAACATTTAGAAATATGATATAGAAATATATATAATAGTGTCAGTGGTATAGAGAATGTATGAGAAATTTTTGCTAAGACATTCTGATAAAATAGTGCTTTTGCCTCCATGCTTTGGACTTCCACATTCACACCAAACACAACATAAAAGTTTTAAAATAAAGTGAATCAATAATAAGTACCAGATGTAGCCACACTCAGAAACAAAGTAATACTCTGTGGATCAGAAATGAAACAAAAATTCAGAATGATGAGAACCATGTCATTAAACTCCAGCTCAGTAGTATTTTGATCCAAAGCAAGAAGAGTCACTGGTAGGATATAGAGGAAAGCAAGGCCCTTGAACAAGGTGGGGGACTATAGTTAGGCTCCTGCTTTGAATGGGCAACCAGAGGACCTCACAGTTCCAGAGAACCTCACAGTTCCCAGAGAACAGCTGCTACACTAAGTAGAACTGCTTATACAGAAGTAAATATACCTGAAAAATAATATAAAAAGTCACCTGGACAAAATTTATTTCAAATTATGCTCTCTTTTACTAATGTCATACAAAGGAAGGAGCCCTCAATAAACCATTGAAAACCTACTACTATACTGGCCCTGAAGGGTACTGAATTTAAGATTAGCCTCTACACACACACACTCCCAATGTAGAACAAAAATGAATAAAAAATCACATATGAAGAAATGAATCCACTGCCAAAAAGGCAATTAATAATCATAACTATCTTTAAAACAAGAAAGTTGTATAAAAATAATGTTAAATTTGTATCTAGTATAAAGTATAATAAATTATAAAACAAAAGACGACTATATAAACTAACAGGAAGTTGACAAAAATAAACAGGAAATTAAAAATAATTACATAAGTGAAAACAAATTAAGTGCATATGAGTCAATGTATCTTAAAATCAGTCAATAGAATAGTAACACATTTTTAAATGGGAACACAGATATAAAAGTTTACAATCATAATATATTTACTAGGAGGACAAATCATTGAATGGTTAAAAATAATATCTTAAGATATTAAGAATGACATGAAGATTTAGATTAAAAGTACATATATAGTGCTGAATAATATGAAAAAATATATCCCTTGATATTAAGTTTAAATAAAAAAAGAAGAGGCATTACATAGTGAGAAAGGGAAAAAAGGTGCTGTGAACCCATATCAATTTTGAACTTGAATATACCTGAAAACATGTTCTTCAAAATCATGAGAAATTATAATAAGGACATGTCATTCTCTCTCCACAGATAGCAATAAAATATGTAGAAAAAAATCAATAAGGCTATAATATAAAGTTGAAAAATACATGATCTAATATAAATATAGAAAACTTAAAATATACATATTGTTTACATTGTTATATGGTTTACAGGATACTAAATTCAAACCTCAATCTGTGTGTATTTCAAATCATGTGGCCCCAGGTTCCAGTGTCCATTACCGGCAGTCTATTAACTCTGTCGCTTCATTCCTTGTTCTCACTGTCCTCCTACCCCACCCCACCCCGGTAACCACAGTCTTAAGTCCTATGAATTGTATTGTATTTTGTCAGATTGTTTTTATTTCTATCCCACATATGAGTGAAACCATCTTGACTTTTCTTTTTCTTTCTGGCTTATTTCACTTAGCATAATTACTTCCAGTTCCATTTAAGTTGTTGCAAAAGTACAATTTCACCTTTTTAAATAGCTGCATAGAACTCAATTGAATATATATACCTCAATTTAAAATTAATTTTATTGAAGGAATATTACATCGTAACATTGCACGAAGTGTAAATTCACATCAGTGTATAATAAAGCTCACTACCATCATTCAGTTATTCTATCACAATACAATTGATTCCCTGGACCCAATTTGCCTAATCTCCTCTCCCCACCACCTTCCCTTCCTAAAACGACTGAATTGTTTTTATTGACTAAAAGTCTACTTTTCTTTAATTTGTTTGCTTGGTTCCTCTATATACCACACATGAATGATATCATATGATACATATTTACGTATTTCTCCTTCTGGCTTATCTCATTAAGCATAATTCCCTCTAGATCCTTACATGTTGCTGCAAATGACAGGACTTCATTGTTTTTCATAGCTGAGCAGTATTCTGTTACCTATATAGACCACATCTTCTTTTTCCAGTCATCTAGTGATGGGCACTTAGATTGTTTACAACTCTTGACTATTGTAAAAACATGTTGCAATGACATGGTGGAGGCAAATATCTCTGAGAATTAGTGTTACAATGTTAGGATAAATACCCAGTAGAGGGATAATTAGATCTCATAAGAAATTCATTCTCATTTTTTTTGAGAAATCTCTGTAGTTCTTTCAACAATGATTGCACCATTTTACATTCCCACCAACAGTATGTAATAATTCACTTTTCTCTGTATCCTGCCAAAAATTGTCATTTCCAGACTTTGGACATAGCCATTCTCACAGTTATGCTCATATGACATCCTATTGTTTATAATTTGTATTTCTCTAATAACAAGAGAAGTAGAACATCGTTTACTGTCCCTCTTGGACATCTGTATGTCTTCTTTGCAGAAGTGTTACGATTTTCTACCTATATTTATATTTATTTATTTCTGTTCTTTAAATATTTTGGATATTAACCCCCTGCGAGATGTATGACGTGAAAATATTTTCTCCCATTCAGTAGGATGTCTTTCTTTTAATGAGAGTTTGTTTCATTATTCAGAAGCTTTTTAGCTTGATATAATCCCATTTATTTTGAATTTTGTTTTTCTTGTCATTGGAGTCGAGTTTCCAAAGACAACTCTTAAATCAGTGTCAAGGTATTCAGTATATTCTCTTATGAGCTTCTGTTGATTCTTTAGTATTTACTGTAACTTCTCTTTCATTTCTCATTTATGTTTTATCTCTCCCCTTCTTTATGAGTCTAGTTAGTGGTTTGTCTATTTTGTTATTTTTTCAAACAACAGGCTCTAAGTTTCATTGATTTTTGAAGTCGTTGAGCACTATTTCACTCATTTCTGCTGTTTTATTATTTCCTTCCTCCTAGTGACTTTCAGATGAATATTTCTTCTTACTTCCATTAGGTGTAGGGTTAGATTTCTTATTTATGATTATTCAACTTGTCTCCTGTAATAGGACTATATTGTTATAGACTTCCTTCTGATAATTCATGTCTTCAATTTCTTTTGATTTCAGGTATTTTTAAATTTTACCTTTGATTTCCTCTTGACCCAATAGTTGTTCAGCAACATTGTGTTTATTATTTACTCCTTCAGTTTTCCCATCTTGCTTTGATTGATTTCTTTGTTCATGCCATTGTGATCTGAAAAGATGCTAGATATGATTTATGAGACTCAGTTTGTATCCCAACATCTGGTCTACCCTTGAAAATATTCCATGAGCACTTGAAAAGAATTTGTGTGCTGCTGTTCTGAGATGACCTATTTTACAGATACCTATTTTCCATACTAATTTGTCACCTAGGGTCCTCGTTCATTTTGTCTGGATGATCTCTTCATTACTGTGAGTGTAGTGTCAAAGTCCCCTGTTATTGTGTTGTTCTCAATGTCTCCCTGTAGTTCTGTTAATACTTGCTTTATATATTTGGGTGCCAATGTATAAATAAATGTTATTTGTTCCTGTTATATCAAACACTTTATCATTATATAATATCCATGTTGTCTTTGTTTTTTTTGTTGGCTGAAGTCTTTTTTATCGTGTAGGAGTATATCAGTTCCTGTTTTTCTAAGATTTACCATTGTTTAGAGTATTATTTTCTATCCATCCATCTTGTCTGTGTTTGTCTCTATAACTTAAGTGAGTCTTACAAACAGCACATAGCTGGGTTTTGTTTTTTAATCCATCCACTCTGCCTTTTATTGTTGCATTTATTCCATTTACCTTCAGGGTCATTACTGTCATTTTTATTTTTATTTTCTGGTTTTGTCTACTGAATGTCTTGTTTAGCTCTTTGTGAACTTTATAAGACAGAAAAACATCTTTCAACATTTTTTGTAAGGGAGGTCTCATGGTAACAAATGTATTTAGCATTTATTTTTCAGGGAAAACCTTCATTTCTCTGTCATATCTAGAGAGTTTTTCAAGTTACAGTATTCTTAGCTGGAAGTTTTATCATGGAGTATTTTCAATATATTGTTCCTGTTCCACTGTCTTCTGGTTTATTCAGTTTCTGCTGAGAAGTTTGATGATTGTCTTATGAGACTACCTTATGTTACTTGCTCTTTTGGGGGGCTACCTTCAATATTCTTTGTATTAAATTTATGATAGTTTCCATATTTTGTGTAGGTGGTTTGCATTTAGATAAACAGATGTTTTGTTGACTTTATTGACTTGTATATTCAGTTTCTCCCAGCTTTGGAAAGTCTTCAGCTATGATTTCTTTGAATATGATCTCTGTCCCTTTTCCTTACACTTTACTTTCTGGGGTACCCATTATTCTTACGTTACTTTTCATAATGGAGTCACATAGCTCTCAGTGTTTCTTCACTTTTTAATTTTAAATATGTAGTTTTTCTCTCTTCTTCTACCTGACTCCTTTTGATATTTCTGTCCTCCAGCTCGTTTATCTGTTCTTCTATTTGTTCAGTTCTGTTTTCATTAGTACTCTTGATTTTGTTTATTGCATTCTTTACCTCCTGAATCTGTTAACATTTTTTCTGTCTACTTATTAATAGTATTTTAGTTCATTGATATTTTGCTGCATCTTCTTATAGTTCGTGGTTTTTTCTAATTTTTCTTCTGAGTTTATTTATGATTGCGTCTTTGAATTATCAGAATTTTTTTAAAAAATCCTCCATATTTTTGACTTTGGTTCTGATGAGGTGTGAGCTCCTTGTTATGTTATAATACCTTAACCTTTCAAAGTGTCTTGTGCTCTTTTATTTCCCATGGGAACCTTATAGCTACTTCATATTTTTGTTTTATCAGAAGGTGGCACTCTATTTTATATGTTTAACCTTCACAGACTTCTACAATAAGAATCTCTTGCTTAGTCAGAGAGGTAGCATATGACTGCTGGATGGGGAAGGGACATGTGGGGTGGGAGTAACTGTTTACTGAGGGCTGCAGGGAGTAGGGGAGCTTATTTTCAGGGTGACAGCAGAGTCAACCCTTCTCTCAGGGATCCCCCAAATGGATGTGGAAAGTCTGTCCACTGTGGTATGAAGTTCTCATTTGGAGCACTGATCCCAAGTTGTGGGTAAAGAGGAATGGAGTTGTCTTCTTTGTGTTTTTTGCCCAGTTTCTAACCCATGGGGTGACTGTGGTCCTGTCCTTAACCCCTCCCTCTTTGGACTTCAAAGACAAATGTGTGTGCCACTAGCCATCTTTATTCCTTCTTTCCAGAGTCTTGAGGCTGGGTTTGCTGCCCTAGTAGTTAATCTCACTCAGCTTCAGTCACTCAGTGTGTGCAGTTTCACAAGTGATCTCTTCAATACAGGCATTATTGTTCCCAAATCACTGGCATGCTCTGGGACTCCTTGGCCCTGTCATTTCCACAGTAAAAGGTTAGATGTATCCCTTGAGATGCAAAAATGAATGACCTCAGTTGGCATCTAAGTCCCTCCTCTTAGCCACTATTTATTTATCCAGTAATTTATCAATGGGCATTTAGGTTGTTCCATGTCTTGGTTATTTTAAATTGTGCTGCTGTGAACATAGAGATAGATGTATTATTTCTGATTAATATTTTCTGTATTCTTGAGTATATGCCTGCATTCCATAAATACAGAAAGTATACTTTTTAAAAGCTTATAGACCAACACAAAGATTAGTCATTTGCTAAATGAAAAAGAAATATCATATATTTTTGAATATTATCCTGAACTTCATGTTTTTTTTGACTTTGATGAGACAAAGAACAATGTTAAACTTTCTATCTTGGTTTCTAAATAGAGGATCAAATGAGCATGACTAATAATACATCTATAAATTTATCCATTAAATGTAGAACATGTTAAAAATAATTGTATAATTCAACAAAGAATTGCAGAACTGTGTAGAATTTATGATCATTTAAAATATGAACATTCTGTCCTTATACTTTTGACTCAAATCCCCATGGCCGTATTTCTTGATAAATGTGTTCATCCTTAAAATAAGGAGATTCATTTATTGCACCATTAAGAACCCTTCCATGTTAATAATTTTAGGAGAGTTTATCTTTTTATCTTTCTCCAGTTGTATTTTTATATGTATTTCCTAAATGAATAGTTTGCCTTCTTTAGAGTACTAAAAGATATGTTTGGATATCAGACAAACCTAACTTTGAATTGTGTTCTGTCACCAATTTTAGAACATTATATTAGCTACTTACTCTTTTGGGTTCAGTTCTTCCATCTCTGAAAGGAAGGTTGAAATAAAATCTGCATGAATTTTAAATATGAAAATGTTGTGATGGTTTATCCAAAGTTCAAAAACAAATTATTTGCAATCTCCTAAATGAAAAGCATTTAGTGTGATGGATGGGATGGATGGAGAGTGTGTGAGAGAGAGCTGATCAATAGATAACAGACACAGATTAGAGCAGAGTTTAATCTATGTTATGCATAATAAGTGATAATTCCTTTTCAACACTTCACCCTATTCCCATCTACTCAGCACTAAGACCCTATTTCCAAGCACTAGCATGTAATTTGGCAATGGCAAGCCATATTGCTTTATGTATATTATACTATGCATGCCAGAGAAAACAGGGCACCAACAGTGCAGAGGAGAGGTCTCCCACTGGAAAACTGGATACCTGAGGCCTAAGCATACTGGGTAGCTCACTCAAATTCCCATTTCAGACATAGTATATGGATATTTACTTAAAGATCTTTGTTGAGCATCATAATACAAAAGGTACTTGCAATTTGCAGGACACAATAGTCAGCAAAGCAGAGCTGTGTGCTTTTCATAATTTATACTAAATTGATATAGGCAGAAAGAATGTAATGCCTTTTTGGTTTCCAAGTTTGAAACAGCTATTGAATCATTTAAATGTTTTTCCTTGCTGGAGAATTAAATATTTTCCATATTGAAGACTTTTAGAGTATTTGATAAGGGAAAATTTTTCAGTTTGCCTTATGTGATGATAACCTACACTATAATTCAGACAATTTTACTTCTTAGTATATAAAATTTCAAGGCATTCAGACAGAAATATTATCTCAGCTGTTTGTGGCATATTCCTATCTGTTTTCCAGTTAATCCTTAAATTTAATATGATTCCTGTGCTATAATTTTTAAACTTTATAAGCTAAAACCTCACTTTTAAATTAAGGTATTGGCAAATTTTCCTCTTCACAGAATTGAGTAACTTCTAATTTACAGTCAGTACATTAAATAAATCAAAAAGACAACAAACATTCAAAACTAAGTCACGTTAATTATGAAAATACATTGCTATAAGAAAATTCTAAAAGTGGCTTAATGGTTTCTATTAACTGTTCTAAATAAGATCCAATGCTGAAACATGTACTATCATAGAACACTCTTCTTTTTTTTCCCTTTATATCCAAGAGTATATAAAATAAATCAGAGATAGATACATTAGAATGATATTCAGAAAGTGTTTAACTTTTCTTAGCAATCATTTTGGACTATTAGCAAGTCTTATTATCAAACTTTGATTTTTTTTTTCCTTTAAACAAATCTCTCTTGTAGCTTAATTCCCTGTCTCTGAAATAAATAAGGGTATAGTATGTCTTTGACATATACAAAGTAGGAAGGTGGCTGAACTCAAGTTGATTTGACCTACTCTAAAGTTCTGTTCATAAAAATCTTCCTCTCATTTACTAAAAAATCTGATTAAGTTGCTGTGTCCAAGGGAACACTATTCATGTAGCATTTTATACTTTAAATTAGCAGACTTTTCTGTATATTTACTTATTCAGTTATTTAAAGCTTAACATAGTTAATGTTCTTTATCCCATTACTATCTTAATATATTACAGTTAATCAAATAATGTAGCCTCAGTTTAAGATAGTGAATTATGGGAAGCATGACTCTTAAACTTTATAGTAAAACAGGAGGAAGTGATCAGAAATACCCAGACATGAGTGAAAAGCTTCAAGCCTTGAATGTGAAATGTCAGCAGTCGGGTGATAGGTGCTAATGGGGTGTACTATTCAGAGAGGCCTTTCAGTGAGTGTTCATTATAAAATTGGTTTGGAGTACCCTGGTGCACAACTAGATCCACTGGAGCAGACCACATATAGCTCAAGGACCTGGGTTCACAGCTAGCAGTCAGAGGGAACCACCAAGATGAGCTAAATAAAATGTTCCTTCTTTCTCTTGTTCACAACTGCAACTTTTCTTAAAAAATTGCTCCAACTCAAATTGTTTTGGTCCATTTTATTGTGGAGTCCTGTAAAATGTCTTTAGTTGGGTTGGTGCTACTGTTATCATGTGATCGTTCCACTAAAAGAAAACAAACTTCTCTATTCCACACACATTGATTTTCTCCTTTCTCCTTATAATTTCCCTATGAATGAATAAACGTTTGAGGAATTTGTGCCATCAGAGAAGAGAGGAGAGGTGACTAAAAACAGATAATCAAGCAGCAGCTCTACTTCAATTTTCCCATCTCATGATATCATGTTGCTAGAATTTAAAAACTTTCTTGACATATGTTAAACAGTTCTTACCTTTCTACCCAAAATGAACTCATGTTTCCTCCCACACAAGATAAATAGCACAAAAACAATTACTTTGATCCAAGTATTCCGTAGACAACATGTTCGGCATTTTTGCAGAAACAAATGCTATGTATATAATCAATGGTATTTCAATCACTGTCATACGTACTAGGTATCACATCAATGAAATTTCTTCCATGAACCCAAGATGGGAACACCACCATCGTTCATTTACTACACACTACATGGTTTCTCCTTTTCCTGAGAGTTTGGAGGTCATTGAATAAGAACAAAATACCAATATTTTTAGTCATTTTTACTTAAGCCTAACGCTAACTACAGAAGACGTAAGATGTCTCTTTATCAAAACAAAGGATGTTAACAACAATTTATAGGACATGAAAACTGCCCAAACAGTATCACATCTTGAGACAAAGCATTTCTAATGTTCCTGAGCATGACCTCCCACTAACTAATGAATTGTGTAACAAGAATAGCCAGACAGAGAGAGATAATGCTCCCCCTCTATGGAGAAAGAGGCAAGATAGTTCAGAAAAGAAGGAAATAAATAGAGCTGAATAATTCAGCTGTAAGTGGCAAAAGTCTCTGATTAGATAGAATACCCACTTCTGTCAATTTACAGATTGAGACACACAATGTAAGGACTTCCTTAGTGAAATTGAACTAGATAAGAGCAAAACAATTATTTGAATTTCTGCGTTCTGATTCTCAATAGTGTCCTCAGGTGTTGATGTTTTTTGAGGGTGCAAGTGCACCAGAGGGAAAGGGCTGGAAGAAATGTCAAATCTCTAACTATAAAATGTTTATTATTCTGTTAATTATTATTTCTAATTCTCTTAAATGATGACTTTCCAATCTCCATATTGCTTTAAATGTCAATAGTTGTTGTTTGTAAGAATATAAGTTTATTTAAAGATTTTTAAAGCTATCCCTAATTATTCTTGATGTTTATATGTGCCAAAAAGGGAACAGCATTTTCATACAGAAACATCTGCAAAAATTGTTTTAAATTAAATGTCTATGTATGTTATATACATTTTAAAATATAGATCATATTAGATCATCTAATTTCTATACAACCTACTTTAAAAATTACTGGTTTTCAACATGCTTGCCTTTGAAAAACATTGCTTATTATCATGTCAACGTGTTTAGGTTCTGACAAAAAAAATGAGTATTTTCTACACACTTTCCTACATCCATGAGACAAATGATGAGTAGCATTTTTACTGTAGTACTTGGTGCCATGAATAAATAGCACTGCCAACAAATTTTTGGACTGTGGGATAGAGTGTTCTGTGTTTTGAACACACTCCCTAACACTTTAAGTATATCTGGAAAATGGGAAAAGAAATACCATCATTTTACTTGGTTTGACTTTTTCTAAAAACCACTTTCCTTAGCAAGTTAATATTTATTAAGGAAAAAATATTCTATTTTAGAGTTAACATAAAACTGGTACTCAGAAAAAAGTGCTTCTAAATTTATTTTAACCAGTATTGTAAAGTTTTATGAAAATAAAAAATAATGCTGTTTTCAACACTGTATCAATAATGAGCCACTCATGAATATGGTCTTTCTATATTAGGAATAATCAGACCTCAAAGCATAAATTCAGCCACCTCAAACAATATGGGCTAGTTCCATGCTCAAGCAATTGAACTATACGGCAGAGATGATACTATAACATTTTCATTTTGCAAGCTCCCTATCTCTGGTAACCAGAGTCTTACATTCAAGATATTCTACTTTTTTAATTTACATATTGGAAATTTTATAAAATTCTTTTAGAGCCCAATTCCCTTTACAATCAAGAAGTTCTTTTGTGGATATATCTATGTTCTTACTGTAGTACTACTGTAAAATCTCTTGCTCGAGTCTCCTTTAAGTAACTATTATCCAAGGTCTTGCATTAACAACTTTCTCTTCCCTAATTCCATATACCCTTACACTTTAAACTCTTTCCTGTAGGTTTCATTTTCAACCTTTTGATCATAATTCACTTATTTTCATCAGAAAAGATTACAGAATCTCTAAATTTGTATATCAAGAGCCAATGTTTCAAACGAATAAGTGGATGATGGGTGTCAGAGGACACAAACTATTAGTATTTCCTTTTAGGATGGTTTTCTTAGCATCACAGCGATAACACACTTTACATTTTCTTCCCAAAAGCAATCCACTTTGTCACAGAATCACATAATTTGAATCAGCACAGGGCAGGTCAAAGACATTTCTGAAAAAAAAAAAGAAAGTGGCAGAACGGGGTTTTTAGAGAAAATTAAATGGTGGTATAAACAGCTGTGGAGCACTAAGTTTCTCCTTAAATGAGAAATACAGCTTGGGGATTCAAAGATTTTCTCTACCCAATAGAGATGCAATAATCAATTAAGGATTTTGTCATCTACTCACTACTGTCCCTTGTCTGAAGCATCCTACGGTCAATTTAAGGTGAAACAATATTCTTGTCCTCCACTAGTTAGTGTTAAGATAGAACTTTTCTTCGTGCTCTCAGGTGAGATAATTGTCATTTATTCTATTGAGAGATACAGAGCCCAATGGCAAAGAACAGCCATTAACATCAAATTTGTCCAGGTTTGAGAAATTATTTATCCATTTATTACCTGTGAGTTATGATTAACTTATTTCATTGAGTTAACTCAATCTCATCTGTTCAGTAGAGATAATTATAATGCTTTAGATTTGTTGTGAAATTGATACTGTAAAGTGCTTCACAATGAAAGTAAGCAAGCACCATGAGAATATTTTGCTACTACATGTTTATATTTACAATTAATATAATGATTAACTGTGCAATAATTGGAGAACTGGTTTACCAATAATTCCTCTACACAAAAGTAAAATTCAGTAGTTGAGGACACTAGAGAAGCTATTTTTGAAAAAGAAAAGAAAAAAACAAGGAGATGTGTAAAACTTGAAATGTATAATATGGTTGATAGTCATCTGTGCAACTTGTTCATAGTGTGAGTTTATCAAAAAGAATTGGAAACCTGAGGCAGATTAGAGAAATCAAGATTAGGGTCAGCATTCCTGTTGCCATTGCTGGACTGTAGGCTCTCAGATTGGGGTGAGATTCCTTGCGTTATTCTTCTGGTATTTGTTGGCTTTATATCCTTTTGCCTACTTGTCAAAACTCATGCAGCCAACATTTGTTTCTTCTGGCAAAGAGACATGGCAGGAGAGTTACTGGAAGTGTTGCTTATAGAACAGCTCAGCATTAGTGAGCATTATTGATCTTTAGCATTTCATCCCAAGAAAAACCATAAGGGAAGATCAAACAGGAAACATTTTCTCACTGTAAAATTGGAATGATAAAAGAATTTTTTTAAAGGTAGCCATTTTCAAGATCACTACAAGTCAGTATATTTAATATGTAACACTGGAATATAGGTTTGATATTTTTCTTGAATGTTTCAGATATTGCATTTAACTGATTTTACTTGTGAGATCAGTTGCACACATAGACATGTACCATATCGAAATGATTACTCATTTAAGTTTCAATACAAGGATGTATAGCCTGATTAGGTATATGACAGATATATGAATGTGTACTTACCAATTGGCAAGAGCTCAACGTTCTCAGAATTTTAACTTTTCAATAGTGTATACATTGTTCAACTAAACATATGTAAACGTATCTGTAAGCCTGCTATACAAATTCTATTAAAATACATCAGTATTTTAGTTCTAGCTGACTTATTTGCATACTTCCATGCTTTGAAAGAGGATTGATTTTCACCTTTAACACATATAGCTTCTAGAGCACAAATATATACAAAGTATTACAACTGCTTAATAGACAGTTTTTAACAAATTATTTTCATTTACTTAGAAATATGCAATCTACCTAAGTTATAGCTGAAAGTACCTTTAGTCAGTAAATATCAAGTCCATTTTCCTTCTTTTTTTTTTTTTTTTTTCAGTTTAAATTGAGGAATATTGACAAAGAAAATTTAAAATACTAGTCTGTACATAGTTGTGGTTTGAAATATGTGTACATTAGGAGAGGATTTTTCCATTCAAGTTAATTGATAGCACAACCATAGTTCACATATTTATTTTTTCTTTGGTGACAACATTTATGTTCTACTTCTTTAGCAAAATTCAATTATATAGTATTTTCACTAACGTCACCAAGTTTACATTAGATACCCAGACCTGACACATCTTGTAGCTGAAACTTCGTACCCTTTACTAATCTCCCCCTATTTTCCTACCTCCAAGTCCCTTGCAATAACTGTTGTACTCTATGTTCTATAAATTTGACTATCCTTTCTACATATAAGTTGATACCATGTAATATTTGTCTTTCTCTATCTGATCTATTTCACTTAGCATAGTGCCCATAATTTCACTGATGTTGTTGCAAATGGATTTTCCTTTTTATTTGTCATGACTGAATAACATTCACGCACATACACACACATACTGGTTGAACCATTTACATGCCCACCAACAGTACATGTTCCTAGCAGCCTTTATTAACTCCTACCTTTTTGATGACAGCCATTCTAACAGGTGTGAGGTGCTATCTTGTAGGTTTGATTTGAATTTCACTGATGGTTAGTGATCTGCACACCTTTTCATCCCTGTTGGCTATTTCTATGCCCTCTGTGGAAAAAAATACCTACTCAGTAATTTTATTAAGTAATCATGATGGCTCTGGTTCTGGTGGGTTTCTTAATGAATTAATTCATTTCAACCTCAAATATTCACAAGAAGGAGTTCCTGTGAAAACCCTCAAATTGTTATCAAGTGCAAAGAATTCAAAACTCGACTGGTTATATGCAAAACAGGACAGATTGTTATAATAAATTTATACTCCCTAAATACACGTTAGCAAATATGCATTTCTAGAATATGAAATATCTCATTATCAGTTATTTAAAAATTCTGAAAAAGATGGCATAAATTAAAAAAAAGACCATTTTTTACCTGCAGCCAATGCGTTCTTCGGGAGTTAAGACAAAATAATTGGAACTAAACATTCTCTCTATATCCCTCTTTCCACTATGACTAAATACTGCTAATTTCCAAAGTATAAAATTAGGAGGTAAGTAAAATGTGTCTTTTATACTAGGAGATAAATGAGTTTTAAAACTACTTTGCTACCTTATGTTTAATTTTAGAAAAATCATTTAGCTTAGCTTTATTAGCCTCAGTCTCTTCACTTTATGAAGTATTCTAAAGGATAGTCTCTAAAAAATGATTACACATGGGAAAAAGAAAGAATTGTAGCTGTTCTCATGCAAGTGCAGCTGGGTATTCTACTAATGACAATAGTATTTTCATCTATATGTTTTCCATGGGTTACTACAAATACTGAGAAGGAACAAGTGTGGTCCCTAGGATGTCAACATAGATCTTCATGTCAAGCTTCACCTCATAAAGGATGTTCACAAATAATGGTATTGCTTCACAATCCAGGAAGAAGAGGGCATTTTATTATACCTATGTCCCCTTGACAAAAGACTAAAGTTCCCAGAGTAATGAGTCAGAGTCACACTCAAACTGAGCTCCTCTAAGTCTAAAAGAAAATTGCATTATGTTACACCTGCATCTCCAGAAATACACAGTGTTAGGCCCTTTTCAATGTGAATACTACTTATTTGTGAATTTTAAAAATTGTTTTCTTGAATTCCACCATAATACATTTTTCATATTTATTTCAATTTTTACTTATGTCTATGAAAATATACCACTGTAGTGTACTATGTAAACTATAATACATTGAATTACATAAAATCTGACAAGTCCTTGAACACTTAAAGTGACCCTGTCTATTGTTTAATAAATGAAAATGATCACAATCATAACTTTCTCTGAAATTGAGCTCAACCTCTCAAGTTAAATTTCTTAAGTAAACAGTGCACATATGTATTTCTTTATGTAGTATGGTTGGTATGGAACCAATAAAATAGATTCATCCCTTTTCTCTAAATATTGTATTCACTTGCCAAAAATATTATGTAATACCTATTTAATAAAGTAATTTTAATGAGATCCCATTTATATTTATATATCCCTCTATTCCTTAGCAATAAAGCCCCTCAAACTCATATAAATTAAAAGCTTCTACACTTTTAAACAATAGTTCTATTAAGTAACCACAAAGCTTGTATCTTTATTAATCATTTATAGTAAGCAACTAATATTAACCATAAAGACAATCTTTATATAATAAGTTATTAGGAAGAATTGGTCTCATGTACATACCTAAATCACATATAATTTCTCAAAGGATGATATGTAAATAAATCAGCTTAGCATAAAGCCTACCTCACAAAGAAAACCTTAATTCTAATTGATTAGCTTTAATTCTAATAAGGCTACCAGGGAAATGACTCTTTAATTGTGGAAAAATATATAATTATTCAAAATGTATGATTTAATGGTGCTAATTCAGTGTTGTATAGTACTATCGCTATCTATTTCTAAATATTTTATTGCCCCAATGCAACTCTGATCATTTAGCAATAATTCTGTTCCCTCCACTCTTTGTATCTCCTAATCTATTTTTGGTTTTATGAGTTTGCTTATTCTAAATAAGTAGAATCATTCAATATTTACCCTTTCGTGACTTGGTTATTTCACTGAGGATAATGTAAGATCTATTTAACTTGTGTATGTCAAAACTTCGTTCTTCCTCATGACTGTATGTACAAGTGGACTTTCTTCATTCAGTTAATAGACTAGATTGCTTTCAATTTTTGACTTTACATTGTTTCTGACTTACAATGTTTGCTTCCACTTTATAGGTTGTCTTTTCACTTTCTTGATAATGTCCTTTGATGTGCTTTTTATTTTGATAAATTCTATCCATTTTTTGTTGTTGCTTATACTTTTGATATTTTGAATTTATTGCCAAACCTAAGGTCACAAAGGTGGAATTCATTAATTTCCCTCAAAAAAATGGTAGTTTTAGCCTTATATTTTTCACAAATACATTTTAATTTGAATGGTGTGAGACTAGGGTCCAAAATCAATTTTCATGTGGAAATGGTTTCCCCAGCACCATTTGTTGAAGTGACTTTTCCTTCTCCATAAAAAGATCTTGTCATTGTCAAAAATTAATTGATTATATATGTGAAAGCTTATTTCGAGTCAATTCTATTCATCTGTATGTCTAACATATGCCATTATCATACAGAATTGAATATTGTATTTTTGTAGTATTTTGAAATCAATGGATTATTCTAATTTTTCCTGCTTTTCAAGATAATTTTGATTATTTAGAATATTTTGCAATTGCATATGAATTTGGGGATAGGCTTTTCCATTTCTGAATGAAAGTCTGTTAGAAAATTAGAAGGGATTACATTTAATATACACATCTGTGAGTAATACTGACATTTGAATAATATTTTCTTCCTTTCATGGACACAGATTGCCTTTCAAGTATATAGATCATTTTTTAGCAATGCATTTTAGTTTTTAATATTCAAGCCTTTTTTAAGTCCTAGTTTAAATTTATTACTTGCTTAAATGTATTTCTACATATCTGATCATATTTAATTCTATTTTAATGGAATTTTTTTAAATGTCTTAGATTACTCATTGGTTGAGAATAAAACACAATTGATTTAATGTAATATATGCAAAATCAAAAGGAAAATCTACATTATATCTTAACTGATGCAGAAGAGGATTTTAACAAATTCAGCACTCTTTTGTGATAAACCCTCTCAGAAAAGTTAGAGAAAAAAAATTTCTTTAATATATAAAAGAGTACTTATGAGTAACCCACAGCTAACATCATACTCGCTGGTGTAAGATTTAAAGCTTACTTCTAATGTCAGGAATAAAACCGTGATGTCTTCTTTAACCACTCTTATTCAATATTATACTGACAGTTACAGCAAGTGCGATTCAGTGAGGCAAAACAATAAAAGATATACAAATGGAAAAGGATGAAGTAAAATATTTCTTGATTTCACTACTAAATGCTAAGTAAACTAAAATTTAATGAACTAATTATTAAAGTGGTTTTTATCCTATATTATAGGAGAAATGATATTACAGTGAAAAGACTTATTTTAAATGCTGGTCATTTAAAGTTTACTTTATAGGAAAACAGTATCTTAATCTTTATCATGGAACACTGTTTTCATTGGTCTGCTTTGACTTAGTGTTATGTAATGATGGTTGTTTGGTACACCAAGGCATCCTACCAGAGTCAGAAATCAGTCCTTCCTATTTTTGTTGATCTATTATTGAGACAGTTCCTTTCTACTTTGACATAAGAAGGAGAAAGATTGAGATTTACTAAGAGAATTGATGACCATTTTTAGTCAGGTCAGAAAAATGGATCAGATAAATTTATACTCTTCCCCTTCTTTTCTGATGATAGTTAAAATGACAGTCACGATTTGAAGTAAATATTATTTCTAAGTAAAACAAACCTATGTATTACATTAAAATTCTAATCTTAAATATCAAGTGATCCATGTAATTTCTACAGGCGATTATTTATTACTATTTGCATTGCTTGTAGTAACACCTTTTCCCCTATTTTCCCAAACTACTTCTATGTAAATACCTGTATTAGAATTGTTTTTTAGGAATTTTTCACCATTAAATCATTTAATTTCAACTAACAAAGTCCCAAGAGTGTGTTTGGAGACTATGGAAGGTGTAAAGATATTGCAATATAAATTTTAGTCAAAATTCTCTTCAGTGTAATATGAATATATCTATAGAAATATTAAAAGCTGTCATAAAATGTTCATCTTGTACATTGAAAATTACAAAGTATTGCTGAGAGAAAATACAGATGACCTAAATAAATGGATGATGTACCATGCTCATGGACTATTAAATCCAATATTGTTAAGTCATTTTTCCCTAAATTGATCTGTGTGTTCAATGTGATACAAATCACAGTCTCTATGGACTTGTGTAGAAATTAACAGATTAATACAAAAGTATAAAAGACCTAGAAAAGTCAACACAATTTTTAAGACTGAAGTTAGATGACTTACTCCATATTACTCAAAGACTTAGCAGAAAGTGCTGGATAGACAGCATAACACAAAACAAATGCACATATTTATGTATGACATGTATATGTGCATATATGTACATATGTGCATATATTTACACATATTTAATTCAATCTTTGCCAAAATACAGAGGTAATTCAGTGAGGAAAAACAATGCTTACAACTAACATTCTTGGGACAATTGATTTAATTCATGCCTTACACTATGTATAGAAATTAACTCAAAATTTATCATAGACCTAAATAGGAAGCCTATAAAATACACAGAAGAAAGTAGGACAAAATCTTTTTAACTTTGGGTTAGGCAAAGCTAACTTAGATATGTCAACCAAAGTACAATTCTTAAAAAAAATTAAAGGATTTCATCAAAATTACTTGCATAAAAAAATATCAAGAGAGTAAGTCAAGTCAAAGACTGGGAGAAAATATTTTCAAATTTAAGTTATTTTGTTCATAATATATAATTATCAAAATTCAATTAAAAGAAAGCACTTATATGAAATAACGAAAAAAAGGATTTGTCACCTAGAAGATACAAGTATGGCAAATAATCACATAACAAATCCTCAACATCATCGATAATTCAGGAAATAAAACCACATTGAGATAACCAGCTTATACATTAAAATATCCAAAATTTAAAAAACTCACAAATCCAAAAGTTGGTAAAATGTAGAGCAACTAATTGGAAGATAAACCACATGACCACTTTGGAAAGCAGATTTTCAAGTTCTTAGAAAATTTAACACCTGCAATATGATACTACCATTCTACCCCTCCTATTCCACACACTAGAGAAATAAAGATATACAAAGACATGCATATGAATTTACATTGCAGTTTTATTTGTAATATCCCAAATTGGAAACAGCCCTAATGTTCAATAAGGGGTGATTGGATAAACAAATTATAATACAATGGAATGTTACTCAGTAATAAAATAGAATAAACTACTTATACATGCAATAACATTAACTTCAAAATCACTACTGAGTAAAAATAAAAAAAAATTATTCAATTAAAAATGATCATGTAATGTAAGGTTTAATTTATACAAAACTCTAGAAAATGCTAACTAATCTAGTAACTAGAAGATGTGAGTGGTTTCCTGGGGATGGGGTAAGGCAGTCAAGGAGGAATGGGTAAGAGATATTACAAAGGGACATAAAGAAACTTTGAGGAATAAAGGATAGTTTATTGTTTTGAATATTTCATAAGAATATACATATGTGAACATTAAACAAGCCATACAATTTAACTAGTACATTTGTATACCTAAACATACAAAACATACAGATGAAACATGTTTGATGAACACATTTAACATGTTTTTAAAACTCCTTCCATCTTCTCAAATCATATACTAAAAAATGTTTTATTAAGAAGAGATAATCTCATTATAAATTTTAAACATATCCAATATGTATTCATGTGGAACCTATGATTTGGCAGATTAATTTGACATTTTTCAGATGTTTCAGTGAACAAAGTAACATATCTTTTGGATTAATTCTTATAGGAAAGATTATCAAGAGAAAAATATAATAGCATTAACTGCTATGAGAGAAATAAGTGCAAGGTGGTAAAGGATTAAGGTTATGGGTCTGCTACTTCAGGAAGAAATTAAAGAATGACTTCCTGGAGAAGGAACATTTGAACAGAAAAAAATGTACTGGTAGATGAAGATATATCAGTCTTCCAAGGATAAAATCCCCACATACAAAAGTCTAAGGCAAGAGTTTAATAATAATAATGCTAATTTATAATGATGCACACCTTAACACTATAATGTTATAATGCAATGACCCTTCAATAAAATAAAATTTTAAAAATGATATGTTGAAAATGAAGAAGACTAGTGTTAATGAAGAAAGAAAGCAAAGAAATTTCAGGGAGAAAATGAGGGTAGAGAAGTCACCTCATCATGCAGGTTTATAAACATTTTTATTTTTTTCCATATGAAGGTACTGGAGTACTATATGCAGAAATTTACATGAATTAAACATGTGTGTGTAGAAAATTATCCTGGCAAGAATGTTTTGATGGAGTATACAAGGGCTTAGACTCCTGTAGCTGTAGGAGGAGGAAAGGTAGTTAGGTTTATAGTATATTTTGAAGGAAGAGTCAACATACCATAATGATGAATTGGATATGAATTGTGAATAAAGGACATTTGCCACTCTCCAGGTAACTTAGGCCTCTATCCAGGGACCCAGATCACTGCCCCATCCTGCGGAGACCAGGACCTGTGCCCTCCCAGCTTCACAGCCTTCATCCAGTTTTAGGTACCCAAACTCATTTCCCCTGCCTCATTCATGGACTGGAAAAAGTGCATGCTAGGCTTCAGGTTCCAGAAACCAATAGGTCATTGACCCCTGCCCTGCCCTGTCACAATCAGGTCCCAGCATACACTAAGCTTCAGATCCTTTGACTTCACAGCCTGTACCACCATGGCTGGAACCAGTACTCACAAAGCTTCTGGACTCATCGGCCATCGACCGCCAACCCTTCCTAGCTGCTGCCAGGAACTAGTGCCCTCTAGACCTCTGGGCCTAAGGATACCCATGGAGCCTCAACCTAGGCCAAGAAATCCCAAAATACATAATTGGGTTACCTGAGAACCATATTTCCAGACTGCACCTAGGCTGCCTATGAACATCCCCTGCTAGAGAGCTGGGAAACCTGATAGAATCACCTGAAGCAGCATCAGTGGCCCACCGAGGGAGGTCATCTAGTGAGAACAGAGCCCACCTCAGTGAAATCAAGGGGCTGGAACCAGCCACGGCATCATACAGGTAGGAAGAATTCTAAAGTAAATTCGCAGAAGAAAACCATGCCAAAATCTAGGTCACCCAAGAAAATACAGCTGGCCCCCAAAGAGAAAGATGTCAGGAGTTCACCAGAGAAAAAAGCCATTGATATGGACTGGGACAATCTAACAGATAAAGAGTTTTTAAAAACAGCAAATGTAATACAGGAGGCACACAGAGCTACCCAAAGACAATTGGAAGACCTCAGAAAAGTAATGAAAGATCAAAATATGTCACCAATGACAGTGAGACCATGAAGAAAGTCCTCACAGAAATGCTAGAGATGAAGGATACAGTGGAGTAATTGAAGATAAACAAGGGGATCTCCTAAACAGACTCAATCATAGAGGAACGAATATCAGAAATTGAAGACAAATAGTAGAGGCAACCCTAACAGAAGAGGAGAGAGAAAAAAGATAGAAGGCTATTGAAGAAACCATATGAGAAATATTAGATACTCTGAGAAAAACTATAAGGATAATGTGTCTAAGAAAGTAAGGACAGGGAGAAAGTAGCCAAAATATATTTGAAGAATAGAGAATTTCACACATCTGTTACAAAAAAATCACCACATATGTTCAAGAAGCAGAGAGGATACCAAAATTTCTAAATGTAAATCAACGTACTTCCAAACCTAGTATAGTAAAACTAGCAAAAGTCAACTATAAAGATAAACTATTGAAGGCTGCTAGAGGAAAAAAACAAAACAAAACAAAAAAACAACCTATAAAAGCACATCTAGCAAAACTTCATCTGCCTTCTCAGTAGAAACCCTACAGGCCAGGAGAGAGTGGAATGAAACTTTCAAAATACTAAAAGACAAAGCTACCAGCTAAGAATACTATACCCTGCAAAATTATTAAAATATGATGGAGAAACAAAGATCTTTAGTGACAAAAAAGTTAATACATATTTCTATCACCAAGAAATCTCCAGAGAGGTCCTGTAACAGTTAAAATGGAAAAAAGAACCATCATGCCTTGAGAATTGGAATAAACAGGAAAGCAAAAGCAGAAACAAATACCAAGAGGAGAAAAAAAAAACACTAAAGCAAAACAGAAAATAACCTGTATAAATACATAAATATGATACGGCATCAGCTTATAAAAGACTATCATATGACATTAGAGTGAGACAATCCATGGGACAGGCATAAAGCCATATTTTAAAGAGATAGATAGCCAGGAAGTAGGTAAAACTGACAATATAGACCATGAAAAACATCTAAAGATAGATAAAAGCAAACCTAAATAAACAGGAAATGAAGCAACAGGCACAGAATACAGCATAAAACAAAGACTCAAATGACAATAATAAAACGATATATTTCAATCATCACCCTAAATGCTAATGGAAGGGACTCGCTGATATAAAAAGTGGCTGCATGGATCAAAATACAGGACCCATCAATATTGCCCATATAAGAAACTCATGTCATATATAAACATAAGCAAAGGTTGAACATCAAGGGCTACAGAAAAATAAAGCAATAGTAATGAAAAGAAATAAAAAACTTCAATACTAATATCAGACAAGACAAATTTCCAACTAAAAAAGGGCAACACAAATCAATGATGGACACTAGATTATGGTCAAGGGGTAATCTATCAAGAAGAAATAACTACCTTAAACATGTATGTATCCAATGCAGGACCATCTATATACATAAAAAAAATACTGACAAAGCTAAAGGCAGAAATTGATACTAACACAATAATGACAGGGGACTTCAACACTTTACTTTCATCGATAGATAGATCATCCAGGCAGAAAATCAACAAATAAATAAGGGCCCTAACTGAAACATTATGGATCTCACAGACACACACAGGTTGTTCTACCCAAACAAAAAAGAACACACATCATTCTCAGTGTACATGGAAATTCTCAAGGATAGATCATAAACTAGGACTAAATAAGTTTCACCAAATTTAGCAAGAATGAAATTTTAGAAAGCATCTCTGATCACATAAAAGTGAAATCACAACAAAACTGGAAGAACCACAAAGATGTAGAGACTGAATAACGTGCTTCTGAACAACCCCTGGATTAAAGAAATTAAGACTTACCTGGAAACAAATGAAAAATAAAAGACAAGCTACCAGAACTTAAGGGATTCAGCAAAAGCAGTTCTGAGATGAAAGTTTATAGCCATACAAAAGTACATCAAAAGCCAAGAAAGAGGCACAATTAAATCCCTAACCTCACACCTGAGGGACTATAAAGGGAAGAACAATTAAAACAAAAAATCAGTACAAGGAAGGAAATAATAAATGATAGAGCAAAAATAAATAAAATTGAAAACAAAATGACCCTTCTAAGAGTCGATGAATCCAAGAGCTGATTATTTGAAAAACTATACAAAATCAACACTCCCCCTTAGTTAGAGTCGCTAATAACCAAATTCAAAAATTAAGGTGGCAAGATTATAATTCACATCACAGAAATACAAAGGATCATGAGAGACTACTATGAACACTTGTAAGTGAACATATTCATCAGTCATGAAGAAATGAACAGATTTCTAGGATCCTATAACCTTCCAAAACTGAACCAGGAGGATACAAACAACTTAGTCCAATCACAATGCAAAAATGGAAGCAGTAATTTAAAAAACTCCCTAAAAACAATGGTCTAGATTCAGATAACTTCACTAGTGAATTCTATCAAAAATTCAAAGAGGAGCTTATCCCCATCCTCCTTAAAATCTTCCACAAAGGTGAAGAGAAGGGAAAACTCCCAAATACATTCTATCAGGCCAATATTACCCTGATTCCAAAATTACACAAAGATAGAATTAAAAAAGAGAACTATATAGACCAATATCACTAATGAATATAGATACAAAAATCCTCAACAAAACCTTGGCAAATAGAATTCAGCAGCACATTAAAAAATTATACACCATTATCAAGTGGGTTTTCATTCCAGGGATATATGGATGATTCAACATATGCAAATCAAGCAATGTAAATACACCATCTCAACAAACTGAAAATGAAAAGCCATATCATTTTAATAGATGGAGAAAATGCATTTGACAAGATTCAATAACCATTCATGATACAAAAATAAAAATAAAAAAATAGAAATAAAAGGAACATATCTCAACATAATTAAAGCAATAGTGACAAACTCACAACCAATATCAGAATCAATGGTAAAAAGCTGAGAGCCTTTCTCCTAAGATCTGGAGCTAGATAAGGTTGCCCACTATCACCACTACTATACAACATATTTCCAGAAGTTTTACCAGAGCAATAGACTAGAAAACACAAGAAAGGAATCCAAATTGGAAAAGAAAAAAACCTAATTATTGTGATGCTATATTAATCTAAATGATAAATGTAGAATACTGAAGACTCCATGAAAAAAAGAAAACTTCTAGAGACAATAAAGACAGCAAAGTGACAGGATATAAAATCAACTCACAAGTCAGTAGCCTTCTTATATACAAACAATGAAGTAGAAGAAAAAGAAATCAAGAAAGAAAACCTGTTCATAACAGCACCAGGAAAAATCAAATACCTGGGAATAAACTTAACAAAGGAGGTGAAAGGGCTCTACAATGAAAACTTTAGGAACTTTAAAAAAGAAATGGAAGAAAACAACAAGAAATGGAAGACATTCCATGTTCATTGTTTAGAAGAAAGAACATAGTAAAAATGTCCCTTATACCTAAAGCAATATATAAGTTTAATGTAATTCACTTCAAAATTCTAGGGACATTTTCAAGGAAATGGAGTAAACAATACTGAAGTTTGTATGGAATCACAAAAGACCTTGAATAGCCAAAGCTATCCTCAGCGAAAAAAAAAAAAGAAAAGTGACAGAAACACACTCCCTGACCTCAAACAAGATCCATCATCCTCAAAAGAGTATTATACTGGAACAAAACAGACATACCAATCTGTGGAATAAAACTGAGAACCCAGAAATAAAGCTACACCTATATAGACAGTTAATCTGTGACAAAGATGCCAAGAGTATATAATGGAAGAAGGAAAGTCTATATAAAAAATGGGAAGACATCTTGAAAAAAATTAACTAGATCACTCATTATTGCCATAGAAAAAATCAATTCAAAGACTTGGATATAAGACCTGAAACCATAAAATATTACCAAGAAAATGTGGCGGAAACACTCCATGACCTCAACCTCAAAGAAATCTTTGTGAAAGGAACAGTTATAGGAAAAGAAGTAAAAGAAAAACTAAAAAATTGGGACTACATCAAACTGAAAATCTTTTGCACAGTATAAGAAACCATCACTAAAAGACAATCCACAGAATTGGAGAAGATATTCATACAAAATATGTCAGATAAGAGCTTAAAATATAGAGAGAGTTAAAAATATAGAGTTCACACACCTCAACAATTAAAAGGCTAATGACCCATTGAAAAAATTGGCAAAAGGATTGAACAGACACCTATCTAAAGAAAGATACACAGATGGCCTACAGAAATAGTATTCTACATCACTCATCTTCAGATAAATGCAAATAAAAACAACAGTGGGATACTGCCTTACATACAGAGAATGGCCTTTATCAAAAAGACTGGAAATAGCAGGTGTTGGAGAGGGTATGGAGAAAAAGAAACCTTCCTACACTGTTGGTAGGAACGCGAATTGGTAAAATCAATTTGGAAACAGTATGGAGATTCCTCAAATAATAAAATAGATATCATTTTTCCAGCAATCTCATACTTATGCATATACCCAGAGAATATAAAATCTCTAATCAGAAATAGTATCTGTAGCCCTATGTTCATAGCAACAGAATTCCTGCTAGTCAAGGCATGGAAACAACCTAAATGCTCATCAACATATACTCAATAGAATTCTGTGCAGCTACTAAAAAAAAAAAAAAAAAAAAAAAATGAATTTCTGCCCTTTGCAACACTCTTTCTAGAACTATAAGGGATCATGTTAAGTGAAATAAATCAGAAAGAAAAAGAGAAATATAGGGTAGTTTCACTCATATGTGGAACATAATGACATGAAACAGATAAATCTCAGAAAAAAAAAAAAAAAAAAACACTAACAGGATGTTGGCTTCCATAAAGATAGGAGGAGAGGGAAGAAAAGAGGGGAAAAGGTGGCTGTAAAGCTCACTGTAACTCTGGTGGTGGTGAAACTCTGTGGTGTGAAATATAGATAATGAAATTGCCTCTCTCTATCCTTAAATGAAGACAGCATTGTGAACAACAGAAATAATAATTACTATTTAAAAAATATAAGTGAAGGTCAAGGATCATCCCCAAGTTTTGTATCTGACTAATTAATGAATTAAAGGTACAATTTTATGCAATGGGAACACTGGGGACGAATAGTTTCATGTATAGAAATTAAGATTTTGACTTTGTACTTGTCAGGCTTGATATAACTATTAAATATCCAGGTAAAAATGGCAGATGAACAACAGGAAATAAAACTCTAGACTCTCAGGGCTGAAAATAGAATTGGGGAGGATATTTAAACCATAAAACTAGATCAGCTCAAATAGTTAATGTTTATATAGAAGGCCAGACTGGACCCTGAAATGTATCCAGATGCTGAGATTTAAGAGAAACAGATTTTTCTCAATGTGCCTGTTATGTACAATTTTTCGCTGTTTCATTCTTTTATGGTGGTATAACAATAAAAGGAAAGTGATGAAAGAAAGGGCTATTGCCAAATTCTGGAACTAAGCTTCTCACCCTGGATCATCTGCTAAGTAGATCCATGACTGAGCTATTTGACTACCTTCCCTAGACTCCAGTTTCACCATCTATAAATTAAAACCATAGACCTTGTTGACTGCTTAAGCAGGCAGAAAAAAAAGAGTCAAACTAGCATCAAGGGTTTGAGAGCCATCATTTTCCTGACAGGAAAGCTACTAACTTATGAAAAATTTAGCAGTGTTGAGTATGACCTACATCATCAGTAATGGCCCCTAAATCTTTTGCAACTCTTCTTGCATAGTACCGGTTTCTTATTTTTCAGCTTGATTTTTATTTACATATATTGTTCTATAATTTAGGAGAGGTTTGGTTTTCAAACCAAAATCTCACTTGAAATGTCTTGAGCAGAATGGAGAATGTATTGGAATGTCCAAGTTGTCTTGCATAATTCAAGTGCAGGAGTGTTTTCAGGTTTCATGAGAGGGTTACCATTAGTCTCCATTCCCATTTTCTCTTCTTTAACTATGTAAAATATCTCTGACTCCACCAATGTGGTACTTAGAAACCCTGAAATTTGTAAACTTACAGTGCAATTTCCACAAATAATTGACCTAGTCTTTTTATGTCGTTTCAAATTCCTCCAAGAGAGAACTTGAATCTCTGTCTAGCTTCTCTACTGATGCTTTCTCAATCAGTTGCCCATCCCTGGGCCAGTTAGCTGTGACTAAGAAGAAAAGATAGGTTCTTATAGTATAAACTTGCTTAAGAATTCTAACCTTAAGCTTAGGAATTTCAGGTAACATCTCATAAAAGAGTAAAGATATCCCTAAATAGATCTACTCTAATCATAAGTACATATTTTAAATACTTTTCAAATGTATCTGTTTTTTTCAATTGCACTGACTCACCCATCCTCCCTCACAAACACACTTGTTCAAATATTGTTATTAGGCATCAGGAAATACAAAAGTCAGCTATACTCTAGAATGCTAAAACATCAAAACTTTTTCAAATGTTTTTGTTTGGGTACACAATGTTTTTAATTTTTTTTAAAGCTTTCCATCAATACCATATGTGTCATGTGATACCATCACTAAAGACATTTTAATTTTTATATCTTCACAAGTACAACTAATAACAATTTTCCGTGGATCTATAAGTACATTTTGACTGCTAGATTAAATATTCTTTCAAAAAAACCTTACAATTCAGATGAATCTCTAATAAATTACATGTATCACTGTTATAAAAAGAGAAGCTATTATTATTTCTTAGGTGTTATCTACTACTTTATAGCCTTCAAGTTTTTATGGATAACTTGTAAGACTAGGAAAATCAATGTAAGGAAATTACTTTTCCTATTTCTATAATGTGTTTAAAATTCATGCTAGTCACACAGTGCTGGTCACTCATACTTCTAATAATATATATAGTGTACACTTTTATTGATTTAGTTATTTCTAAACAGCTACTTATTGCTCTCTTGAAAACTTTAAGTATAATACCTTATATAAATGCAATGTTATGAACTTGTGCAGAAAAAAAAATCTTTGTTAAAATCAAATCCTAACCTAGAATCCAAGTTTTCGTTGGATTCTGTTTTCTCCTCTCAATTCTATAAATGCCCTTAGTTGTTGGGCTCTTTATCCCAATTCCAACTTTTCCTCACAGAGGAAATGCTCAAATATTTAGTCCTTTTAATTCAACTTAAAGATTCCACACATTTCTTTGAAGTATCTATTATTTGGTTAGGTGCTATCCCACATGCCTAGAAGATTTAACATTAAGTCAACTACTGTCATTGTCAAACAATCTGCGTATACGTAGATATAGTCATGTGCTATATAATGACATTTTTATCAAAAAATGCATATACAACAGTGGTCCGCAAATTTAATTCCCTAGTGATATCAATGTCCAACTTTATACATTTCTTGATAGCATCACTTTCCATTGTGCTGATTTAATGTCATAAGATTTCATTCCTCAAGGCCCATAAATGTGCAAAATGCACTGCTGTTTCTAGTAAGTTTCCAATAAGAAGCTATATTGAGTGACTGACGTGGGAATGAATTAAAAGTGATCTGGGACTACGAAAATGGAAAAATTTGTTATTGCTTGCTAGTCAGGCATGTCCCATTTCAACATAAGTCTAGTCTCGAATAATAGAACAAAATGGTGGAAACTGTTAAAGGATCTGTGTCTTTGAAAGCAACAAGGCTGAAAAAAAATTGAGATGGGTCTATATTAGATTTGTAGAAATGCTAATGACCTGGATTGGAGATCAGACACAGAAACACATCCTCTTAGGACTATATGATCATGACCAAAGTAAAATATTTCTTTGAAGTGTTGAAATATAAGGCTGAACCTGATACTAATGCTGAATATACTATAACTCTTTGTGGTTAAATGATTCAAGAGTCATTACATAATATGAAAGTGAGTGGTGAGTTTGCAGGTACTGTTGTAAAGCCAATTGAAAAATTTTTAGAAGCTCTAGATAAGTTGATCATGGAAATGTCTGTAGCAAATCCTAACTAAGGATGAAATCTCCCTATTATGGAAGTAATATCTGAATGGCATCTTCATCTTTAGGAGACCATGTCGCTGCCAGGTTTCAAGACTTTTAAGGACAGGATTGCTGTCTTACTTTGGGACAATATTGCAGGCTAACAATTATAACTTTGTTATATGGCACGTTGAGAACCCCCAAGGCCTTCAGGCAACTCAACACACACTGCCAGTATACTATAGTAGCAACACGAAGACAGCACGAATGATGCCGATCGTGCAGATCTTCTTCCAAGATTCTCCCTTGGATTGCTAGGCAGCAACATGAAAAGGTACTATTTAATGTACCTCTTGATAGTTTATTAATTGTTGTTAATGTTCCCAGGAATCTTACTTTTATGGATATACATCCCAGTTTCAAAGAGGTACTTCTCCCTCATCACATCAACTCTTCGACCCAAAAAATTGATCAAGTAATAATAACAGTTCACATCATCTACTATGTGAGTAATATCTTTGCCCTGGGTATTGCTACAAACCAAGGAAGACACTGAGAATTTGCTGATGCAATTCTGGAAGGATCACAACATCTGTAACTGCACCAAGAAATTTGTTTGGACTTGGGATTATTTTACCAACAAATGTCTAATTGGCATTTGGAAGAAGACACTCAAGTGGTTCATTTATGACTTCAAAGGATTTGCCAAGGATGAGGAAGTTGCAAAAATTAATGGGGCTGTGGATGAGATGTCAAGCAATTTAAACAAGGGAGGTCCTGGGAATGACATTGAGAAGTTTCTAGAAGTTACCTGAGGATTTGACTAATAAAGAATATGTGGTGGGAATTGTGGAAAGAAGATGGCCACTGAGGTTGTTCCATAATTAGCACATGAGGAAAACAGCAGGACTTTTCCAGAGTAGATGCTAGTATGAAGCTCCCTGGCACCCAAAAGCTCAGGAAAAGCAGACAACACTGAGAGGGCCCACAGAGGAACTGCACACACCAAGAAATTAGAAGTTGGGTGTGAGAACTGCTGAGGTTACAGCAGCAGGTGGAGGCTTCTGCAGTTGCAGCAACAGAATAGGAGGTGGCCGACACAGGCGGCAGACTGACTGTTGGGGCAGCAGGCCCACGTGAGTCCCAGGGAAGGGGAAGCAAGGACTGTGGTGACACAGGTGCTCGGATTGAGAGAAACCCAAAGAGAAGGTGTTTGGCTCCTGGACTAGTGGATTAGTAACACAGCAAGGAGCACAGTGGAGGAGAGGACAACACTCCTTCCAGCTCCCTTTGTACGTGGTCTGTAGCAGAGAGGAGCTCCAGCAGTTCTGTCTGTAGACAGCTGGACCCAGTTCTGGAAGTTTGGAGAGGAAGACTGGCCTGGATGATACCAGTGGAAATGGACTCACCCACCCCTGCCAGAACACACAACAGCTATCCCTCTCCCACAACCCACATGCACCTCCCCCGCCCAGCAATATGTTCCACTTTCTGACACAGCAAAAACACACTATGGAAATCTGCAAGGATCAAAATATAACACTAAACCAGAGCACCATCTGTTAAGTAGACACAAATTAGCTCATCAACAAGATACTATACCATGGGGGGAAGCAATGCAATGCACTTCAACATCTCTAGATAGTACAGCAACACAAAAATGACAGCTCATCAGAAACAAACTTTGAAGGCATGGATGATTGATTCTTTTTAATGAATAAAGAATTCAATGTTGCAATCATTAAGAGATGCAGAGAGCTAAAAGAAAACTCAAAAAAAGTCAGTGAGCTCAAAATATAATTAAAGAGCAGAAGGCAGAAATTTAAGTTCTACAAAGGAAACTAACAGACTCAGGAAGCAAAGAATGCAATAAATGAGATAAGGAGTTCTAAATCAAGTTATGAAAGCAGAATTGACCAAATGGAAGAAAAGATCAGTGAACTGAAGGATGGAAATATAGAAAGGAGTTAGGTAGAAGAAAAGAGATATAATAAATGTAAAAAACAAATAAATAAATAAGAAGAAACACTCTGAGAACTATCTGACTCCATTAGGAGAGGCAACATAACGATAATGGATATCCTCGAAGGATAAGAGAAAATGAAGGTAACAGATAAAATATACAAAAATTAACGATTTTCTGGAAACGTCTAAAACCTGGGAAACAAATGAAAATACAAGTCAATAAAGTCAACTAAAATCCCAGTTATCTAAAAGTAAAAAGTACTACACAATGACATATGATTGTCTTGAATTTTTGACAGTTGCACAAAGAACTTTAAAGGTGACCATGAGAAAAAAATCAAGTAATATATAAAGGTATTCCTACCAGGCTATTGCTAAACTTTTCAACAAAAACTCTAGGGGCCAGGAAAGAATGAATTGAGGTTTTAAAATACTACAAGATAAAAACTTCCTCCAATACTATATCCAGCAAAATTCTCTCTTGGATTAAAGGGAGAAGTAAAGCATACCTTACAGATATAAGCTAAGGAAATTTGTTATCAAGAGAACTCCACAAGAAATGTTTAAAAAGGATCTCTTATCTAAATTAAAGAGAAGAAACTTAAAAAAAAACTAAACAGGGTAAAAAATAGACAAACCAAAAAATAAACATCAAATGGCAGTAGCATGTCCTCAAATATTAATAATCACTTTGAATGTAAATGGACTGAATTCACCAATTAAAAAGCACAAAGTGGCCAGATATAGTAAGACACAAAACTCAACTATATGCTATTTACAAAAAATTCACCTACGATCTAGTGACAAGACATAAAGTGAAGGTAGAGACAAATGTCCTTCAAGCCAACGGTGACTCTAAAAAGGCAGCAACTGCTATACTCATCTCAGATTTCAAAACGAGACAAAGACGGATATCAAAAAAGAAAATGTAGATCCATATCTTTGATGAATATTAATACAGAAATCCTCAACAAAATATGCACAAACTGACTTTGACAACTTATTAAATGACTCACATACCATGATAAAGTGGAATTTATACCAGGGATGTAAAGAGGGTTTAACATATATGATTCAATTATCGTGATACACCATATCAACAAAAGGACTAAAACCACAAGATCATCTCAATTGATACAGAAATAGCATTTGACAACATTCAACACACTTTTATATTAAAAACACTCCAAACAGTTGGTATAGATGGAATGCACTGATATCTGTGACAAACCCACAGCCAACATCATATTCAACAGAGAAAAACTGAAAAGTTTCTCCTTTAAGATCAGGAACAAAACAATGATGTCCACTCTCACTGCTACTATTTATTATAGTGTTGAAGTCCTAGTCAATGCAACCAGACAAGAAAAAGACATAAAATGTATCCAAATAGGTAAGGAAGAAGTGAAATGATCACTATTTTCAGATGCATGATACTATATAGAGAATCCCAAAGACTCCAGGAAAAAAAAAAAATGCTAAAACAATAAACAAATACAGTAAAGTGACAGCCTAAAAATTAATATTCAAAATCTGTTGCATTTCTATATGCAAATAATGAAATTGCAGAGATATCAGAGGAACAATCCCATTTATAATTGCATCAAAAAATAATTTTTACCAAAAAGACCTATACTCTGAAAACTACAAGACATTGTTTAAAGAAATATAAGATGACACACAAAAAAATGGAAAGATATTCCATGCTCATGTATCAGAAGAATTAGCATAGTTAAAATAGCCATATTACCTAAAGGAGTATGTAGACTTAAAACTATTCCCTATCAAAATTCCAAAGACATTCTTTGCAGAAATAGAACAAAATAACATGAAATTTATTTGACGCCAGAAGAGACCCCGGATAGCAAAAACACTTGAGGAAAAATAACAAAAATGGAGGTGTCATTCTTTCTGACGTCAAACTCTACTACTAAGTAATAATAATCAAGTCAGCATGGAATTGAAATAAAAACATACAGATCAATGGAACAGAGTTGAGAGACCAAAAGTAAACCCACACATAAATAGATAATTTTTATAAAGGAGCCAAAGGCTTACAATGGGGCCAGGACTGTCTCTTCAACAAATGGAGTTGGGAAAACTGGACAGTCACATGCAAAAGGTGGAAACTAGATTACTAACACCATACACAAAAAATAATTCAAAGTGGATTAAAGACTTATTTGTAAGGCCAAAAACTATAGACTACATAGAAGAAAACATAGGCAAAAACACTACTGGACATTGACCTAAGAGATGCCTTTGTGAGTTTGACTCCACTAGTAAGGGTTAACATGGCTAACGGAATAATTATATTAGGAAGTCAAAATAAAATATTGTTGAACTTACTGTACTATATACAGATGTAGATTTACTATGATGTAGACATTAAACCTATTTAAAGCTATAATGTAATATTCCTTCCATAAAATCAATTAAAATGAACAAAAGAGGAAATGGAACTTGGACAGGAATGTGTAGATGCAGTAGTAGCAAGGGAAAAGGAAAAGGTAGAAGAAGAATCCCGAAGAAAATTCATAGTGCAGGGGCTAGCAGAAGCTTCTGCAGATCTCAGTTAGCTTCTTACATTTTTAAAAACATGTACCCCCAAAACAAAAAATTTTCATCAATAGAGAGAATGTCCATGGTATGCTACATACACATCAGCAAATCTATAATGAAACCAAGCAAATCCCCATTAGCAACCATACTTCTGAAAAGAGTGACAACTCCTTGGAAATTCTTATTCATCTTTCCTGAATGAAATATACTGACGATTAAGGCAGAGTGAAGAGTAACTTTTTGTTTATATCATTTTCTAAGTTTTAAAGTTGTGTCAAAATAAAGCCTATACAATTAATTACAATAAGAACTTTAATAAAATTATCAATTTAGTGCATGCCATTTCTTGACTATTTTGACCTTCGTAAAATTAGAATTGTGATAATAGCCATTTTATTTCAAGACATCTTTATTTTTGTTTCCTTTGAAATTTCATTTGGTATGCCAGAATATTTGTTTCTTCTTGAGACCTTATTCAACTCATACAAGTATACCATTTTACTAAAAGCCTGAGAAGCAAGACTAAAATTGACCAAGAAAAGCAAGCAGGTTTAGTATGTATGTTTTATTTCCAAATCAGTCTTTCAAATCATATTATTTAATCATAAGATCAATAGAACAACAAGGTTTTAATTAAAAACAATATTTTTCTGTTTATCTTATTTAAATATTATGAAAAAAATTCTTACATAAAAGAACATTTTGGTTAGAAAGGAACATATCTAAAAAATGTTCCACCCAAATAATGAACACCTTGTCTTACTTGTTTTCCTTTCCATATTTTTGAAGCTTATTCCAAACTCTTTAGTTACTTATTTCATATGCTTTAGAAACAATTATTTAAGTCTTGAAATTGTCTTTAACCTAACTTAAAAGAGTATAGGAAACATTTCTCTTATGAATGTGTCTCTCTTCCCTAGGGAAGTCACTATCCCTGATTAGTAAAGAAGGCTGAAAAAGATGAACATAAATAATTTGATTTTGGAAGGAGGATTTAACAGCTGGTACAAAGTAAACAAACTGCAGGTATTGAAAGAATACGGGTTTCCAGTCCATTTCCCTTTTTGCAAAATGCCTGGCTCCTGCGTTCTTTATTCAGATGGACTCAAACCTGGCAGGAACTTTTTTGGTTGTATTTTTGTGGAATATCTGTAGGAAATGAGTTGAGAAACTTGACAGAAACAGCTTGAGGTATTTGATGAATAATAGAGAACTTTTGCTATTCAAGTGTCTGTCTGTGGCAGAATGAGAAGTATTAGGAACTTGGAAAAAAGGAAAGATTGATTCAAAAATAATAGACTGCTCTAACCCACTGGTAAATGCAACCCTTTCAAAAGCACTGTAGAGAGATCACATAAGGAAAGAGCCTAAATTAGGTTTCCTTGGGCTTATATGGACTGTCTTTCCTCTAGTTTGCTGCTGCTTTCTTCATTCCATCAAAAATAAAAATATATATATGGGGAAATGAAAGTCTTCAACACAAAAGGCTCAAGTTTTAGGAGTTTATTTCTTATGTATGTCAGATGCTATTCATTCTGCATTCTTACCCTATGAAAGTGATTGACTCCTTCAGTCATAATAAATGAGTCTTATGCAGCATAACAAAGGTTTTTAAAACAGAGGACACTTTATTTGTATGTAGAAAATACTCAGTGCATGCTTAGAATGACTTTATAAATTATTTTTATGCCGTGTTTGATATGTGGACTTCTTTAGTCCTGAAACAGTTTTAAACTAACACATAATCAAAAGGAATGAGAAAGTTGAACCTAAAGAATAAAAGGGAAATAAAAATAAGTTGGGCTAATTTGGCTAATCTTTCATTCCCGCATTAATAAAATGAGGCTTTTTAATTAGATGAACTGTAAAATATCTGTCAGTTCTAATGGTCTGTATATAAATTATATTTAGGAATAAAATTTCCTTATTCATTGATTTTTCTAGTTCTTACTAATAGTCAGGAGGTCTGTATTATCATATTAGATTCACCCCCAAGGGGTAGATATATGCTGGCAAGAATTTAATAGAATTCAGAACATGAACTACAGTATTTTTACTATTTTATTTGCAGAGAAAGAGCAGGAGTTGGGGAGAATCTTTGAACTAATTTTCAGAATTATTTACAGTTCATTTCTGTGGGTATTTTTCAATTCTTATTTTACTTAAACTCTGGACAACTTAAGTATGACTAATTCCTCCCTCATTTAAAACAAGTGTGTGTGAGTGTCTGTGTTGTGTGTATCTTTTTCTGGCAACACTCTTAGTTTCGGGTTTGTTTTATTTTTATTTTAATCACTCCACTATCCTCCTCAGTCTTGTTGTATGTTCATTTTCTTCACTTTGGTGTTCTAACCTAATTTCTCTTCTCCCTGTTTCCTCTTTTTGAACATTTCATCTTTACCATGCTTCAATCCTTCAGTGTTACGCTAAATCAGTATTCCCAGCCTAAACTCTTTTTCTGAGATAAACTAGTATATTCAACTATTTAGTATGCAACACTGCTTGTTTATGAGCCAACCCCCAACCCAGCATTTGTAAAATCAAATCCACCCCCACCATGCAGTCCACTCCTTTCAGTGAATTTTACCAACAATTCAGTCCCTAAATCAATCAGATTTACTATCTTCCACCCCACTTTCAATCAGCCACCATATATAATAAATTTTACTTCCACGTTTTAAAATTGGCAGTTTGTTATGATTTTTCTCCTCCTATCCATTGTCACCTCTAGATCCAAACACCACGCTCTTTCAATTGCATCGTTTCCAGTCTCTCCCCTTCCAATTCCGTTTTTTTTTACCTCCTGACAGAGAGTGAATCTGCCAAAACATAAATCTGATCAAATTACCCTCTTACTTCAACCAGTTAGTTGCCTCGGATTAACATTTGGAAAAGTGTAAACTCTTTAACAAGGCTCATAAAGCCCTTCATTACCTGGTAGGAAGGAAAAGACGGAATTGGTGACCATCTCAAACTTAACTCTGCAGCCATGCTGAATTTCTTAGGTCCTCAAAATACTACATCATTCCTCTCATCCAAAGAATTTTTTGTAACTCTTCTGTATGCTTAGAAAGTAGTTTTCTACTTTCAACTCTAATTTGAGGCAAAAAAAAAAAATCATTATCTTTTAAAGTATTTTAAGTAATTTCTATGTATAAAGTCTTATTCTATGTATTTTATGTATATTCTTCAAATCTCCCAACAGGTCTTTTATCGTTATTATTATTTTACATGAGAAATGTGAAAAACAGTCAAGTTAAGGAACTGACCAAGTCAGTAGGGTATTGAGGCTGGCAGTCAACATTAGGGTTTTTTGCAGCAGAACCATGACCTTGAGCCTTATGCTTAAAAGTCATTTTCACTATGTAGAGGTTTTCTGTCTCTGACCCACTAGATGCATTGTTCTAGACATCTCCCGTCCTTGTGACACTAGCCTCCACTATCTCCACTACTCCTACATTTTAGGTCATTGACTTTCAGCTACGTCTCCTACCAGATCATATGGTTCTCAAGGACAGGAATCACTTTCATTAAAGAAAAACAAATGAATGAAAGATCAGACAAGGATGATTAACTCTGTATATCCAATATATATCTTTTAAAGCAGATTTCTGCAACTCCAGGCAAAGAATTTATCTCTACTTCCAGTACTTTTTACAACTTGTGAAATTTAAATTATGGAGACATTATCTCTGAAGAACTACAAATTCATAATCATTTGCATGTTTCTCCAGTCAACACATTATCATTAACAGTTCCAAGGAGTTAAAAATGGTCTCTAAGTCTCTTCTTGCTCTACACCTGGATATGCTTCTATAATATCAGGCAATGTCTATAAGCAGAGAATTCCTTTTCCAGCAAGCAGCAGGTGCAGATGATTTTGTATTTTCCTCTGTCCTTCACAATGATTACTTATCATTTGCTCTAGAATTCATTTTCTCATAAACCAATATTTTCAAAGTATAGCAGTATCCCCAAATGGACCCACACATACATATTTATCAGAATATTCAAACTATTAAAATGCAATGGCTAAATATTATTGCTTCAGATGAAGAGTTCTATATATAAGTTAACTCTTGCATTCTCCTGGGAAACCAACTACCAAACTTAGTATTTTTTTCCCTAGGGCAAAATTATATCCATGATGCCAAAAAAATAAAAAGATTTAGAAATGGACACAGAACATTCTATTGTGAATTGAGATTTATTTGTTTTGGCTTTCAAAGAATGTGCACAATTATTTTTTCTGTGGAAAGAATATAATGAACTTTATATCATTAACAGGAAGATATAATCCTAGTATGCATACAGGAAATCACATAGCTTTCAGGGGTAGAGTACTCAATCTTTCTGTGCCTTTGCAAAAGTGTCAACTCTGGATTATAGAATTTCTGTAAAATATGGCTAATTTTCTTGAAGATTACCAGAATGAAATATAAATGTACATAATGCATGGGAAGCATTGACTAGATAATAATTGTATTAATGTTAATATTATATGTCTTACACAACATTACTGCTTTTCCAAGTACATGTATGCTACAGATAAAATGACAGTCAAAGGGACATCTATTGAGCACTAAAGCTGATGGTTTGAAATGACCACTCATGTCATTCATTTGCTCATTTACTCCTCATGCCACCTTGGAGCTTTAGATTATTATTCCCACTATATAGATGAAGAAATTGAAATAAACCCAAAATTTTGACTTAAAATGTATTTTACATTTCTGGTTGTCAAACTTTAACCTTACTTGAGGGAAATTACTAGAATATTTGTGGCCAATACGAAGTTTAAGGTGAAGACCAGGCAGTTCCAGAGAAAATAAACTGCAACCCCCAAAGTGATTTCAAATTTATCAGCAACATGAAACTGAGCAAAGAGGGTATTACTGAAATCAGAATCTTAAAAGGTGTCTCTGTAGTGGTGCACTCTAGTTAAGGTTAACGCCTGTGGCTGGTGCAGTCCACATACTTCCCAAGGACAAAGGTTCACATCCTGGGATTGGTGGGGAACAACCAAATGAATCACTAAATAAAAATAAATAAAATGCTTCTCTCTCCTCTTTCCTGAATGCTTGCCTCTGCTCGCCTTCATTCCTGCCTGCACCTTTCTTTAAAAATAAAAAAAAGAAAAGATTTGTCTCTGTTATTATTTCCCAAGGCAAAAGAATACACTAGTATAAAATACCTCATGGAATAAGAGATAGAAGAGGAAAATAAAAAAACCTGTGTTTTGCCTACAGAGGATGACTAAATCAGTTATTGAAAAAGTTGATCGTTCTTGAACTTTACAAAGAAAATCAGGTGTTTTTTATGGGAGCAGACATTTCAAAAGCAGTGAAGCTCTCAGGAATCATATCTTGAATTTTATCACAGTGACCACTTTCAGCAGGTAGTCATAATACAGATGAAGATTTTTTTCATTAAAAAGTATTGCTTGAAAGGAGTCTGGATTTTTTTAAATACCTTTGAAAAACTGGAAAATCCTGAAGATAACAGGGCTCCTGGTAATTTTTCCACGAAAAGGTTAAAGAAGAGGAATAGAGTTTTGCAAAAGGACAGAAATGACCACCAGATGGAAACAGCTATATATTTTTTTGCTTTCCAATTAAACTGTCATTTCAAAAAGGTTGCTGTCATGTAAATTGAGAAGTAAATGTTTAATATATTGCTGTAAAAACAGGTGAACCAAGTACATAGGAAAAAATAGTTGGCTTACAGCAATGCTCCCTATCAGAAAAAAAAAAAATTAACCAGCTGTGTAAATAAAGCATTCTTTCTAAATGTCAGTATCTATGTAAAATGTTCATTTCTTGTAGATGACGTAACGTATGAGAAATGACTTGAGAAAATATTAAAGGCCTTACAAATGCAACTTATTAAGGTAATTATTTAAATTCAATTGGTTTACTAGAATAAGGTTTAATGAAAATAAAAGAACATGCCTAAAACTTTCTATTAAAATCAAGTGACCAAGAATGAAATTATCCCAGAAAGATTTAAATACCAGGGAATGTTCTACCACGTTCATTACATCTGTTTAGTATTGCTAAACAGCTCAACAATAATGAAATATACTAAAACAAAGTCGTCTTAAAATACATGAGTCATACAAAAACATGTCATTGATATTGAGAAACACATTTTTAAAAAGTATAACAGGCTGTGCTTAACTACTAGAACTCTAATTTAAAAATTCAATGATCTCTAATCACAAACTCTTTAAAGAATACTGTTGAGCTATAATAATAGTTATAGCACAATGCATTAAAAACATAAGTATATAAGGAAATATTCTAAATATTTGACATTCTTTATGCTATTAAAACATCACCTAAAGCAGACATCAAATTTACATCTCTCCCTAGATTCCTTTATATTTATGTGTATAAAAATATTCATCTCAATACCAATTAGATTTCCCTGAACTGTCACTAGGCTGTTTTATTCCTTTGCTGTGGAATTTTTCTTTAAATGTCTGTAGGTCTCTGGCATTCTAACTGCACCACCTATCTTGTACTCACATTTCTGCCCATCAGAACTGCAGTGGTGGGACCTGGTTGGAGATGACCTCTTTAGCTTCCTCAGCATTTAAGTGATATTGTACTTAAGGTTCTTAAATTCTACATTCTGAAACTTCACTTCAGTTGCTTCCTCAAGATCCTATTCATTCCCAGAGTTCCATTTCCTATTGTCTTCCTTCCCTTGTCTTCATGACACCATTTTTACCTACATTCTAGGACTAGCCTCATCCCTGGGTTAAAAACAAAACAAATAAAAACAAAAAAACCCAGAACACTCTAGAAAAATCTGCTTCTCATTGTCTAATAAACTTGAAATACATTTTCCTAAACTGATCCATTAGCTCAGGCCCATCTTTCAAAATCCAGCTCTGGTGATTACTATTTTTTTAAAGTCATTCAAACTTAGGATTATTTCCAACGCTCCATTATCATCTCCTTCTCCAAGCTCCTCTAATATACCTTTCTCCTCTTGCCTGTAAAGGCTTATGTGATGTCCTCTAGCCTGGCTACTTGAAATATAAGTTTTTTAATGAATGACTACTTAATAGTGAAGGACCACAAAATTCGTAACACTCAGGAACATGTAAGTGGTCAAACATCTGCTAAATGGAGGAGTAGAAGAGGAGATGGAAGAAGGGAAAAATGAGGTTAGACACAACCATCTTCTGGCTCCATCAACCAAAATTTCTTTAAAGGGTAAATATTAATATATCAGTAAAGTGAACATTGCCATGTTATGATCATAGTATGATGTTATCTTATATTGGATTAAGTATCTTATTGTAATTACAAGTAACAATTTAAAAAACTTCTTACACTCCTGAATAACAATAATATATCCATAAACATACATACACACAAATGCACACATATACTCTCTTCAGAGAACATATCTATTCTTCTCATCAGAAAGAGAAAACTATTCTTTATGGTAAACAATCTATAATTCCCTCAAAACAAGTATATAAATCTGGGGGGAAAATAAAACTGTGTTTAATTCCTCATATTTCTGATATTTTAATGTCATGGCCTATAAAATATATCACTATCTGAATGACTATCACTATCACATAGTCTGAATGTTTTACTGTTAAGAAATTTTTTAAATTTAAACTTTTCTTTTGTAATCTATTTATATGTCAAACAGGCAGGCCTTGATTCTATTTGCAAAACTAAGACTTTGCCTGGAAAGGGAATTTGAAATTTTGTTAAAACCCACAATGTCTGATCAACCATGAATATCCCCACTCCTGAGAAGGACCCTTTTCTAGAGAGAATCACCACACAGTCCATGGGCCCAGTATTCCTTCTCTCTACAGCTCCTGTTGAAGCCAAATGGCATTAAGAATGAAGGATGTTGGCAGTAGGATTTTTAATCATTTATGGTGCACATAAATCTACATTGACTTTTTTTAAGGGCATTGAAGACATTCCTAAAATTTTACATAGCTAATGATTAAAACTGCTGCAAAGATATACGCAACCCACCATAGAAACAAAACATAAAGACAAGTCATATAAAATACTTTTGAAAGCAGAAAAACAATGCAAATATTATTAATGCAATACGTATTACAGGCTATCTAGGGTCACTTTCATAATTCTACTTGGCATTTTCTGAAAGTATTAAAGTGTCAAAATAGCCCCAAGTTACATTGGATATATATTACTATATATGCTGTAAAATATGAATTATACATATGCCAAGATTTCATAGGAAACCTTAACATAACATGCATATCAAATATATACTAAATAGAGTATGAAGAATGATGTCAACCAGAATTTTATATATTGATTTATTTAGTTAATTATATTATTTTAATTCTATTTTTCCCTCAAATTCTCCTTACCTGTTACATTATGCTGATGAGTAGTCTTTCAATATTCTTTATACGTCCTTGGAAGTTCTATATCATTTTAATGTACATGTATTTTATATAAATAAATAGGGGATCTGTAGCATAATGCTATTTCATATCTTTTTCCCTCTGTACTGTATTTTTCATATTCATGATGAACTGAATCCATAAAAATCTATTGATTCCAAAAACAGCATCTTTTTCTTTGGAATACATTTTTAATTTCTTATCTATCCATATCTCTAGTCTATCAATTCCCCTGGAGTGATAGGCTTCCAGAGTCTTGGCAACATCTTAGCAGGACAAAGGATGCCTTAATGACATTCTCATCTTCATTCCTTGTGGAATACAGAATTCAAAGATAACCCTCAATGACCCTTGTATAATCTCCCCTCAAGTCTGCATACAATATGAATATGATAGGATTTCACTTCCATGATTAGAGTCTATTGTCTAGTAAAAGTGGAGTTATGTTTGCATATATACGTAGGCACAAAATCATTTGGCTTTCACTTAATCAAGCAAAGGCTTTCTGTGAGTTTGTCTGAATTCATAGGATAAATGCTCTTAAATGGAAATTGGGTCCTTACTTAAGAGCAATTCTGGTATCCTTGAAGAACCAAGACACTACACGTTCCACAGTCTTGAGGAAATGTTCTCAGTCAACAATTACCTGAACTAAGAAAAGAACCCCAAGTCTCAGATGAGACCACAGAAAACATCTAGCTCGAGTCTTATGAGAACATAGGCAATGAACCCAACTAAGCCAAACTCAGACTTTTTGTGTCATATAAACTGTGATACAATAAATGCATGCCATTTGAAACCACTGGGGTAAAGGTCATTTATTCAATAACAATATAAAGTCACCATAGTCTCTTAGACATGTTAGATAATTTCTTTAGGATATATCCCAAAAGGCAGAATGTCTGGGTCTTTAGTTATATATATTTAATTTAACCATAAGTATATGAAGGTTTCCATATTCCACTATATCTACCTAGGCTTTATTTTTTGTCAGCATAACTGATATAAAAATTATCTCATGTTGTGCTCCTCTTTTTATTCCTCACTTCAGGCAACTTTCATTTGCTTATTTCATTCTCATTATTTGGAGTCTCCTGCTCTACAGAACTGGTGTTCCTATCATTTGCTATTTTTCTAAATGGTTTTCTAATTCTTTATTGCTGTTTTGCAGTTCTTTGTATATTCTAATTCACATTAGTCACATTAGTAAAATATATTTTTTTCTATAATTTATATATATTTCAAGTTAACTTATTAGAGAAAATCCCTACTTTTCATGTGGAAAAATTCACTAACATTTTTCCTTCAAAGTTGATAAGCATTGTATTTTTAACAGTGAAGCTAGTCATTTGAGTATATGTCTGTTTAGACTGAATCAGTCTGAGGTTTCATCCATCTGAAAAAATATGTATTGGGAAACAGGAAGGAAATTAACAAGCAAACATAGGACAAATGCAACGAAAATAATAGATTGCATTCAACTTCTGAGATTCAAGACCTGGATTTTTCATCCTGATAGTATCCTTTTATGACATGACTATGAAAAGAGGCTTTTAAAAAATACATATTCTTGAGGCTACAATTTGACATCAGTAATTAATCCTGGATGATTTAAAACTAGAAATCTCTGTGTAGGAACAATATCTCTGGACACGATTTAGTGCTATTAACGAGGTGAAGGAAGTAGGTTATGATGCAGAAGTAAAGGTTACAACTGTCCAGTCTAAGATCTGCTAAATCAGGAGAAACAAAGATCATAGCGTGTTCCATGTCTGAATGGCAAAGCAGAGGAAGACAATTTAGCTAAATGATTTCACACTGAGATGAGAGGAAGAACCCTGTCTACACTTACAACTTGAGATTCTGGGAACAGATTGCTTTGGTTGTTCATCCCAACCAACCTGAGCTACTTCTCAGGCAGGAGTCAACACAATGTCTTTTCTTTTCTAAATCTTTTTCATTCCTTGATAACATGGTGGAACCACGAGTAGCAGAGAACTATGACTGAGAAGTCAATAGAAATTATAACATTCACTTGGAGAATACAGAACAGACCTTTAGGACAAAAATTACATGGAGACAAAATGAAATAAATGGAGTAAATCAGGGAGCATCATAGAACAAAAATTGGAAAGAATGAGGGAAGAGAGTGAGAGATGAACCTACAAATTCCACCAACCATCTTATTTAAGAGGCACAAGAGTGAGAGCTATAGGTCACCACACTTGAGGACATCAACAAGTCTCTTGTTATCTGAATATTCATATGTTACATACCTCCAACCACAGACAAATCTTAAAGTAGGAAACAGAGAAAACTCACATCTGAGAGACTGAATGCTCTTCTCCAAAAGAAACAGCTCAAACAAGACTGTTAAGCTTGTTAACGCCCCACCTTACTCCACCCCATTCCCACTCTAATGGGGTAGAAGTTTGGAAGGAGGACTAGGTTGGTTACAGACAAAATAAAACAGATACTTTTCTTTTCCTGAACATCTGTGTGGCAGTGTGACTTAAACATTCCACTCTGTTTCATATAAATATGAGGCCAAAGATTGTGACCGCAACTTTGTTAAAAATATCTTTGTTTTCATTTTGTTATTTAAAATTAGCTCATCATACCAATGTCTTCCTTCATGATGTCAGTTAAATCAAACTTGAAACTCCCAGATATTATACCCTATGTTAACATGTTTGCCCAGTCGCATGCAAAACATCTGGCTGACTAGCTAAGTTTTGCACTTTTTCACTGTATGTTTGATTTGATGTAGACTCCATCCAACATTTAGAAACATCACAGTATAATCTGATGCAGCTGTGATTCATTTAATGCTGCTTTGGATCCCCTGGACCTTGATTTGTCTTGTGATGACCTTTGGTGGAGCGTGAACATGCGCTGTAGGAAAACTCAGCTCAATTCTAATATACTCTTGGAACGATCCTAGTGCTTTGGCTGGAACTTTGAAAAGATGAGCATAGTATTCCACATAACATTTAAACACATCCACTAAAACTTCACAAGCATGATGTTAAATTAAAATGTACCCTCGGGAGACATTCACCATGATAAATGTAATATCAAGAGTCACCTGCCCATTAAGTCAGGGAATTGAAGTGAGAAATAAAAACATATAAATGTACATTTTTGAAATAACTGAAGTTATGTCCTGAAAAGACTATAAATGCTCATATGTACTCCAGAATATATGTCTAGAAGGCTGAACAAGAATCATATCATCAGGACACATTTTCTGAAGCAGGAAAAATTTTACATAGGTGTCTGAGGTAAAAGAGAAAAAGTATATATTGATGGTGTGTTTGGTCAGCTAGGACGATTGCAACAAAGAAGCCATCTGACACGAATATCATAAAGTATTATTTCAAATTGATATTCTTATTTTCATGGCAGTTTTATTTCAGATTATGGTAAGACTTAGAAATAAAGTTTTTCATTTGATTATGATTTTACTTAATGTAGACATGGAATAAAATCTCACTGTAATTATTCTATTTTGGTTTGTTAGAGACTATTTAATGCAGAAGAAAATGCATATGGCAAAATCCGCATCCCTTCTATTGGTCAAAACAAAATACAGTTCTCTCTGGAAACATTTTCATCACAAGATATTTTCATCCATTGCTATCTCTAGACCTAAATGTCTTTAAAAATTAATTCAAATATAATATTCATTCAAATTAAAAATTATACTAAATGTTATAGTATTTAAGATTCTGAAATTGAAACCCATTGACATTTATTGTTAGATTCATATCTCTGGTGCACACTGGTGACCTAGTGGATTTAGGCCACCAGTATAGTTCTCATATATCCCAAGGACTCAGTTTTGTGACTTGGGGACAGGGTGAAACAATAAAGATGAATGACTGTATAAAATGTTTAAAAAATTCAAATCTCTGGTCTTTGCTTCTTTTGTTTACATTGTAATTATTTTTGAAAAAGGTTAAGGAAAAATGTATTAAAGTGAGGAAATATCAATAAGTAGTATAAAAAGGTGGTTTGTTGTCATGGTTTTACTTGTGATATTTGCAGTTTCCTTAGTGTGAAATCTATCAAATTAATTTTCAAAATCCTTACGGCATTGTTATATACTGTTTCTGATGCAAGTTAAGAATTTTGGCTAATCCAAGACAAAGGATAAGAGTCGCTCAGACACTTGAAGACACATTAAGTTTAATGTCAAAGACACGTCAAGCAAATTCAAACTGAAGCTTTTATGACCTCATAACTACCAGAAGTCATTGTTTCTAATGGAATATATGACTGCCCCTCCACATTTGATTAATAATATGTGCTTGTGTCAATGTTCTTGACTATGTCATAATTCCTAGTTTATGTCTTAAATCAGATTAATCATTTCCACTTTCCTTTTTCCATGCTTCATCCCCAGTTTAAGATTAGTCTATGTAAGCCAAAAATAAATTGAAATCGGATTTGCTGGAAATGTCTGATACATATTCTTGCACCCTACAAAATTCTCTTTATGATTTCCTTTTACATTTCCAGATTTTTTCCCTATAAGAAATTTAAGAGACTTGGTTCATATGATTACCCAGTCAAAAACTCATAGTTTAATAGTCTAGCACTTAAAGATACCTCTGATATGGTATCTCAAGGCAGAATTCTGCACAGTTTTTATGTGTCTTATTTCCAGAATAATAAGGGTATAAAATGTGAAATAATTCACATTCAAAAAGTCAACTTTATTTTATTACATTTTCATAATACCACTATTTAAATCCAAATCATTATGCATGTCATGGGACCTTTTTTAAAATCACTTTTACACAGCCATGCTAATGGAATTTATTGATAATTTTAAGGTGCCACTATTTTGAGGAAAATTTATTTTCAGTCACAATAGGTATCCCCTAAAATCAGGAAACACATCTAACATGCAGACATTACACAAATTTTTAGACTATGAAATAGCAAAGCATAGGTATTTCCCAAATTCTAACTGAAAATAATTTTAAAATAAGGTTGATCTTTTCTTTGGATAAATTGAGAAAGAGTTTAGTCAGAAAGTAGAACATATTTAACTTGGAGAAAGAAAACCTTCCTTTTTTATTTTTAAATAAGAGTTTTCTGTTTTAGAGCAGTGGTAGTTGGCTCTTTCAACGTTGATCTGTTTGATTACACATCCAAAGAAAATGTTCTGAGAACGGTCTACTTGTTTGCTCTAGGTTTATAACTTGATTTAAGTCTCATTCAGTTGGTGAAAGCTTACTTTCACAAAGATTTTATGTTCGTAAATAACACCAGGAAATGATCTGGGTGAGAAAATTATACAAAGTCGTATTCATGAGGAAGTTTGGCTAAAATCAGAAAAATGATAAATTTAAACTTCTGTTACTGTGTTTTAGGTGTTCAACTTATTTTAATTGCCCTAAATGTGGGGGGGGGGAAATCACCATTCCTGCACTTTAAGGTATCTACTTGAAGGAATCATGAAACTTTTTGTGTTACATTTCTGTGTGTACTTAGGACATACACACATACAAATGTAATGTAACTGTACATCTATATAAACTTTCAGATTATTCCAACACATCTAACTCAAAAGGTCTTTTGATGCCATAGTCTTTTGGCATTTCCACCTTTTTCAAACTATGATATCCATGAGCTCAGAATCTCCCTGTATTCGTCTTCATATTCAAATAAATGATCATGGTGACTGGAAAATTTCAGATGCTTTTTAAATGAAGAGACTTTAGCAGTATTTATGTGGAGAAGTTGTAAAATTATAGAGAAGATTTTATTAATCTGGCTTCCTAGAGTTGGAGTTAAAGAAAAAGAAGCTGAAACAAATAAGGACTTTATTGATTACATTGAAAAGTCATTGAGTATTTCTGCTTTTGAACATGTCTGGATTGGGGATTTCTAATGACTCAGTTGAACTCTATCTCTAAGATGTGATTCTCTTTGTCTGTTGATCTCTCCTCCACTGATATGATGGACAAAAGTAGCCTCCATTAATGAGCCTTACAGTATATATGCAAGAGTAATGATGATTGTCTTTTTAAGACCTGGCAAAAAGTCATGATGATGAACATTATTTTGGCATTGTTGAAACATGTCCATTCCTACACCAGCACTGCCCAGATGGAGAGCTGACCAACATAGGTGTACCTTACACAAGTACTCTTAGAAATCTTTTTTTTTTTTAATTGAGGAAACTTAGGTCAGGAAATAAGTGACGATGAATGTTATGTTGTAAGTTGGTAAAACAGCTGGATAATACTAAAATGTTTTAACAATGGGTTATTAGGCAAAATAAATTAAAAGAGATATGGAAAGATATTAGGAATATTTCTTTATCTACCTGTATTACGTTATGTGCATGTTTAAAACGTTAAAGTAGTTAAACATAAAGCTCAATATGATTGATTGAATTATGAAAGATCAGCTTTGTCTACATGTATAAGCTACTGTTCTTGTGTTTGGTATTTATCTGGGCACAAACAAAGATGTTAGAATTACAAACTACAATACAGACTACCAACTTGAGGGGAATAGTTTCCAAGAAGTTATATAATGAATTTTCTGGAAATTACTAAAATATTTGTATTTTTATTCTTACTTTTAACTCCATACTTTTTATCAACCAGACCATCACTCTCAAGATTTTAGATATTTACATAATATTTTGCTTACGTTTTTAATTTCACCTTAGCTAAAGTCCATATTTATTACCACTGCTAAGCAGTCCTATACATTTCAGTCCCTGGTCATATTTTTGCCACTTCTCACCTCCTCACCCATCCCAGTCTAAATTTCCCATGACTTGAAGGATTCACCTTGGCTTCCCAAAATTCCTACAATATAGCACAAATGAAATACTCTTAACAATGGAGAGAAGTGGGAGTTTAAGTTTGTTAACATTGAAAACTGTATTCCTTTAAAATCTGTGGAGAAAAAAACTATCACTAATTTGAAGTTTCTAGAAGGGAATTGAAAGACAGAGACTCGATAATGTGTATATAATTCACAAGATTTATATGAATAAAAACAAACCAAAGGCTAAGAAATAGCATAGTTATAACTACAACTAAAGCCAGAGAGAATTTCTCTGGAACACCTCATGACTCTTATAACAGGATGAACAGAGTCCTCCCAGGAAAAGGAATTCCAGGCAAGGCGATAGCAGGACATCTAATCAAATTTTAGAAAAGGCAAATTGAAGTAGAATCCCAACATTGTGATCCAAGCACCTGGTTCTCTGATATTGGAATTTATAAAATCTAGATAATTATATAATATACATATTTTTCACTTACTCATGCATTAATTTATTCACTCAATGAAATTGCTTTTATTTTGTGCAATGTGAGAAAGTGTTCAAAAGTACAGAAAAATCCGTCTTATCTTGCACTCATAATTTGAAACTCATGAACATAAATGAGATTAATATTTTAATATTTTATTTTAATATTTATTATGAGACATGCAATATTATGGGGCATTATGGAAGAAAATATTAAGCTAATGAAGGCAGTCAGAGTGAGTCTTCATGGAAGAAAGTATGTCAATCTGGAATCACAGAGTAAAAGAACAAAAGCTGAAATTGTAGAGAGAGGCAAGAACCAATTCATATATAGACTTGAAAGTCATGAGAAGTTTGGATTTCATCCAAAGAACAATAGAAACCACTGAAAGGTATTAAATACAAAGATAATACGATCTGAATTTTTGTAGCCCTGGCTTAGAAGTCAGAAAATACTGATGACAGTCTGGATTATGTTGTGACAGGGGAGTTGGTCAGGTGTGAATAACTCAAGAGGTATAAGGTAAAAGAGTCAAGACTGATTTATTGGAGAAAAATTAAGTTTCCAAATTTTTACTCGAAATATTGATATATCAAAAAATTCATGATATGCGATCTCTGTTATTAAACTGCTCACTAATTTATATCCTACCACAAACTAGTATTTTCAGTCTTTATTTTTTAACATTGCTTTTACAAACATACATGTAAAAATACATTTTATATAAACATGATTATATAAAATATTTTTTGTATATGAATTCTAATATTTCATTTTGTCTTAGATAGTATATTTTCCCTCTTATTATGTCCCCTTTTCACTCAGGCAAACTTCATATATTTTTCCTTATTGAATAACAAACATGGTAGGGATCTTTTTTGTTCTATAAAAAAGGGAGTAGGAACTAATTTTTCTGAATCTTTGTTTTCGCATCAACAGTATCTTAAAGAAATCCTCCAGATCAACCTGTTGACTATTCATTATTTTACTGGGTGCATAATATTCAATACTACTATTTACCCCAGTCTATTTAGCATGTCCTTATTCACACGTATCTTGTGGTGTGTGTCTGTTTGTCACTATAAAGATGTTTATTGAAGAAATGTAGAGTATATATCCTGATTTAGTGGTTCTTCAATTTCTATTCAATTTTCTTCTAGAAGAGGGGCTAGATTTAAGGACATGGTTAATATTATATTTAATATTATAAGAATGCTTTTCAAAATATCTCTAAAAATTAGCATCTTCACAAAAAGGTGTTACATACATTTCTTGGTATCCCCAACAGTAAGAGATGTATACTATGCCAATTTTATGCTCTTTGCCAGTTTGAATGGTGTGAGGTGCTAGCTACTATACTATTGACTGTAACGTCAATTTTAGCTTCTCTAAATCAGATTCTTATATGGTTATTCAAATGGATGAAAAAATACTAAGTATTCTCTTACATTTAATTTCTTCTTTGTAACCCTTGACCACATTTTTTATTGGATTATTTTTTTGTTCTTTGGTCATTTGTAGGGATTTATTTTTAGCTTATCATGCTTCTTTTACTGAAATAGGTTTTCAAAAGTCATTTTTCTCTTTAGGCTTTATTTAGGTATTTTTATAATATCAAATATCAAAAGAATTCCTCTTACAGCTCCTGGTTTCTAATTTTATTCAACATTGTCCTTATCAGTAGACTCTCTCCAAGATTTCATTGCATAATTTTTATTATTTATAAATTTCATTAAATTTGTATTCCACATATGATTTGTTTTTAAATATTATGGAAGATGAAGATCTAATTTTAATCTCCTGCAGATGCATTTCCAGTTGTTTCACAACCAGTCTTTGAAAGTCCATCTTATTCCATTAATGTAAAGTTGGTTTTTAATTATTAAGGTATCAATATTTTATTGCCTATATTCTGTATCACTTTTATATTTGTTTAAAACCATTCCAAATACATTTGGTTACTGTAGTTTTACAGTATGCTATGATACCCAAATGTCAACCCTCTCCCCTTGTTTGGGTTTTGTGTGTTGTATCAATTGCATTCACTCACATTTGCATCAATTTCATTATGCTCGCACATAATACTGAAAGAGATGCAATAGCAACACAAACGATACCCTTTTATATTATATTTACCTTAATATTTTTATGTCTATTTTATAAAGTTGGTGATAACTATAGCCATATGTATAAGGGACTAGATACTCAAATGGAAGAAATATGTCCAAGTCAATATGAGTCACTGGAAAACACAATGATAAATAAGAAATTTGGAAGATAAATCCAGAACTTCTAAGAAGGAAAATTATAAGATATCCAGAAAGATGAAAGGCCCTGACAGGAAAGAAATGATCATTATGTAATAATATTCTACTGATAATCCTAAACTACTTATAAATTTCTTAGAATAACTGATAGGAAAAATATTCATATATCTAGACAACTCCTAGAACAGTCTCTGATATCTAAAATAAATGCATGGATTTATAATGCTGCAACCTTAAACCTATAAAATGTTATGATGCAAAGTCCTTCAATAAATTTTAAGAAAAATTTATTTTTCAAACACAATAGATTTCATGCTCCTATACTGAAGGATAAAATTACAGTGGTTATATAATTAGACTGGTCTCAACTTTTTATTTCTATAATTGTTAGGATATATCAGAATAGCAGCCATAGGCTACTAAGAGAAAGGAAATACATTCTAAGATATACTCAACCCAAATTAAATCCGTGGATAAATTCAGAGAGCAAGGCATTCTACTTCCTGTGACCAGACCACACTTCAATTGAGACAAAGACAAATTTTGGAAATCAAATTAAATTCTATTCTCTTTTAGAAGACAGCAGAGAGGTGCTAAGATAATGATAACTGGAGAGACTTATTTCAAAAAGGAGAAAAGCTTGGAAAGATAACAGTTACATAAATCAGTTATTACTTGGAGAGTAGGGGATCACAGCAAACAGATTCCAGGTTTACTCCCACAGAAGCATGCTATTTTGGGATAAAATAAAAATGACCACCTTTTCTAGCATGTATTTGCTGAATTCCAGGGCTGGGCATGTTAAGAAAAGGTCTTAGCACCTAAAAAGAAAAACTTTGAAAGGCATGCCATCACATTAATAGTCTCAATAGACAACATTAGAGTCTTAAATTAAATCCTATGAGAAGTCATGGAGAATACACATGATTCTTAATAGAAATTCTGGGAGACTAGAGTGAACCAGAGGTAAAATGGGTCTAACTGAGGCCCTAATCCAAGATCTGCACTGCCTCTTCTTGATTGCTTTAAGGAGATGATCACTCCAACTCTAGTGCATTCAAGATGAACCTACTCTATAGAAAATATCTTCTGGTGCCTCTATAATTTTAATATACATGTCAAGCAATACCTAGTATGAAAAGTTAGGAAATATAATGAAAAACTTTGGAACATATAACTAAATATGAAGAGACTGAACATAAAATAGTGTATATACTATGGTATAAACCAACCAGTCATAAGACAAAGTCATGTTAATTATAATATTCTATGGTGTAAGAGAAGAGATTTATATGTATTTAAATCTATTACACTTAAAATACATTTCAGATATATAAACCTTTTAATGAATCAAATATTATTAGAGTAACTAATGTTTGACAGTACTACCTTTTATCCATAACTCCTATTCTCCCATATAGCTTCTCCATAATTTTCTCTATATAAAGTCCTTAAATTCCTTCTAAACACCACCTGGGACTTCATTAATAGGAATAACTAGACCACATGTGACTCTAAAACCTTATTTTCTTCATTGCATAAAAATGGGTTCATTGTGGTATTTTTGCAATAAAAATTAGTCTTATATGAAATAGTCAAGGGTGGAGCTTGCTTCTATGGTTCACAATCTAAATAATGGCTCTATTTTGTAGACATTTGTCTCTCCTTGACTCAGTATTTCCTTGTGCTCAATTTCCTAACTTAATATTTTCCAATTTAATATATTTGAAATCCCAAGTTTCATATTAAATGCAAGGAGTTTCTCTTTACCAAATTATACACAATTCTACTGATTTCACACATTTTATTTATAATAACTACAATAAAACATACAAAATATTTACATTTTATAAACAAAAAGCATGCCAAGGTATGACATTCCTGTATATTAACAGTTTCCTAAATTTTTAATATAAAAATTTTCTCAATTAGTTCAGCTCATCAGAAATATCTACTTTGGATAAGATTTTAAGTGGTCTCAAAGTTAAGATAAAAGCATAACAAATTTGCTATCTTAATCACTTTAAGTGTATAGCTTCATAGTATTAAATATGAAGATATCCTGAATTTTTTCATCTTCCAAATTTTAAGTTCTGTATTCATTAAACAACTTCCTTTTTCCTTTCTCATCCCAGACCCCGGCAACCATCATTCTACTTTGTGTCTCTATCAACTTTATTCATTTAGATATAAGTGGAATCATATAGTAGATGTCTTTTTGACCAGCTTAATTCGCTTAGCATAATGTCCTCAAGATTCATTTGTGTGATAGCATGTGAGTTACTTTCCTTTTTAAGACAAGAATATTCACTGTATGTATAAACAACATTTGGGCTATCCACTCATGCATAGGTCAAATTTAGAGGTGGAAACCTCCTGGCCATTGTGAATAATTCTGCTATGAAAATAGGTTTGCAAATACCATTTTGAGACCCTTCTTTCTATTTTGGGGGTAATAGAAGTAGAATTATGGATCACATGGTAGTTCTACTTTTAATTTTAGGAACTTCTATATTGTTTATAAAGTAGATCCACCATTTACAGTTCCACTAAGAGTTCACAAGGATTCTAATTTCTCACATCTTCACAAATATTTCTTTTTGTCTTGATAGTAGTCATTCAAATGAGTATAAGATGGGTAGATACTTCATTATGATTTTAATTGGCATTTCTCTGATGATTAGTGGTATTGACCAACTTTTTATATATTTGTAGACCAACTGTATAACATCTCCATAAAATATTAAAGCTCTTTGCCCATATTTAAATTGGCTATATTTTACTGTTGTTAAATTATACCTACTGCTTATCAGATAGAAGATTTGTGAATATTTTTCCTATTCTGTGCATTGCATTTCCACTCTTGATTTTTGTCCAGTGGCACACAAAAGTTTATATTTTTTGTAGTATTAAAGGAATGTTGTATCATATCATTACATAGGTTTAAGGTGTGCATCATAGTAAGTCAACATCTGTATATAATAAGTTTACCACCAACAGTCTGCACAGATATTTTTAAGTTTGATATAGCCCCATCTGTCTATTTTTACTTTTGTTAATGCTGCTTTTGTTGTTACAAGCCAGGAATTCATTGCCACGTCCAACATCATGAAACTATTTCCCTATGTTTTCTTAGATAAATTTGATAGTTTGTACCTGGTGCTTAGGTCTTTAATCAATTTTTTATTTCATTTTTGTATCTGGTGTAAGTTAAGAGTCCAACTATATTCTTTGGCATGTAGAAAATAAGTTTTCCCAATACTACTTGCTGGAGACAATCCTTTCTCCATTAAGCAGTTTGGTTCCCTTATCCAAGTTATTTTGACCATATTTGCAAGGGCTTATTTCTATTTATGCTCTTCTGTTCTATTGGTTTTTGTATCTATTTACCAGTACTATATTGTTTTGATCATTGATCTGTAGTGTGTTTTGAAATCAGAAAATGTTCTTTTAAATTTGTTCTTAAAAAAAAAAATTACTTTCAGTTGCTCAGGAGTCCTTAAGAGTCCCAGTGAAATTTAGGATTAATTTTTATCTATTTATTAGTAACATCACTAATGGAATGCTGATAATTATTGCATTAGGTAGTATAGACAACTTAATATTATGTCTTTTCACCTATGAACAAGGATATCTTTCCATTTGTTTTGTGTCTTCTTAATTTAAGCAATGTTTTATAGTTTTTAGTATATAAGTCTTTCATTCCATTAGTTCAGTATACTTCTAATATTTTGTTTTCTTTTTGATGCTATTGTAAGAATTTTCATGATGTCCTTTTCTGATTAACTTGTTTTGATTTTTTTGCTGAAAAAGTTTTAGTTTTAGCAAGATTTTTGTTGAATTTTTATAATTTCCTATAGATAAGAGCATGTCACCTATGAAAATATTTCTTCCTTTCCAATTTGAATGCCTTTTTATTCTGCCTAATTGCTCTGCTTCCTCAAACTTCTGTTCTCCTCTCCAACTTCCAAGTTTTTGGTAAGTTGACCAATTTCATGTGGGTTGTTTTTAACATGGCCTTGTGACTCATTAAATATTTTACTTTTGATGTTGTCCTTTTTGTGGACAACACAATATAACACTAAAAATCTTATCAAACAAACCGTAAGATTAGACCTTCACTTGACTAAAATTTATCTTAAAGTCAGCATTCAATAACATAACATGTGAAGAGAATCTCTCCCTGTGAAGCAACAAATATAGATTCCTTTATAAAATAAATTTAATATGGAAAGTAATTTGTGTATGTAAATGGTTATTAGTATAGTAAATGTCCATGTACTCATTACCACCTGCAATAATCACCAAATCCTGGCCAATCTTATTTCATTAAGAAAGCCACTCATTTCTCCCCAGGTTACTTTAACCATCAGGAATCATAAGTCCACAGAGATATTTCAAAACATATTTTAGTAAATTAATTATAATTCTACAATCATACTAAATTTTAAGCACTTCCTCCTTAATATTATCAAATATCCAATATGAGTTCTATATTCTAGCTTATCTCATAATTTTATTAGTTGAGTTCTTCAAATAAGAATTAATATATGTATTGCAATTAGCTGCAATATCTCAATCTATAAATTTTTTTCTTTTCAATATTTATTTCAATATATTTAAAAATTACAAATACAAATTGCAGTCCAGTAATACTGATCAACATGTCCCCTCCACCTCTTTCTCTTTTAAATTAGTAGCAAGATGTAGAAATTTGACCATATGTAAGTTCAGGGTTCTTTTTAAAAATATTTTTGTTTGTTTTGACAAGAATATTTCACATGTAATCTTGGATACCTCCATTCAAAGGAATTATATATCTTAGGTTCTCTAAAAAATATTTCATGTGATCTCACCAATATGTGAAATCTTTTTTAAAAAAATGCTCATAGATCCAGATAAAAGATGGGTGATGGCCAGAGACAGGGGTGGGGAGAAGGTGAAACAGATAAAAGGGATCAAAAGGTGAAAACTTCCAGTTATAAAATAAATAACCCATGAAGATATAATGTAGAGCATGGTGACTATCGTTAATATCAGTTTGCAGATTTGAATGCCAGGAAGAGAGACCTAGGTTAAAGGTTTTCATTACCACCAAAAAAAAAAAAAAAAAAAAGGAGTGTAACTGTATGGAGAGACTGTTAGCTAGTCTTATCAGAGTAATCATTTCAAAATGGATACGAATATTAAATCACGTTGTACACCTGAAACTATTATATCATTGGGTTTAACCTCACAATGTCAAAAAGTAAGTTTTACTATCTTAGGTATTAATAATATATTCTATATCACTGTGTAGCACTTAACACTTTAGAAATGACTTTCATATTCACAAGTACACTGTTCTTTAAATATCCCTGTGAGACAGATGGTATGTCTACTATTTTAACCAATTACAAATTTAATAAAGAGACCTATTATTGTTCATGGTTCCTGGCAGAAAATAACAGGCCGCTGGGTCAAAGAGCAAAGGATCTGTTACTCGTGTCACAACAAGCAGCAGGTTCTTCAACAACGCAGAAAAATGGCCTTTGGACCATAACCTGAAAAATAATTAGACTAGACCACTATTTTACATGATCCACAAAAATTAATTCAAAGTGAACTAAAATCTCGAATGGAAGTCCTGAAACTATAAAATACACAGAAGAACACATTGATACGCTCATTGACAGGGACTGTAGAGACATGGAAAGATCACAGCATTGCTTATTATTAGAGAAATGCAAACTAAAAAGTGATATATCACCTTGCACCTGTTAGTATGGCTACTCTCAAAAAGACAAGAAAACAAAAAGCACTAGTGAGGATGTAAAGCAAATGTAAACTGGTGTAGCCACTTGGGAAAACAGTATAAAGATTCCTCAAAAAAAATTAACAATGGAAATGCACCCGGAGAATAGGAAAACATTAACTAAGAAGTATATTCATGAAGTATTATTTATGATAGCCAAGATACGAAAACAACCTACGTGCCCATTGATGAATCAGTGGATAAAGAAGATGTATATATTTACGGACTACTACTTAGCTAAAAAAATAAAATAAGGTGTTATATTCTACCATTTGCAACAACATGGATGGACTTTAAGGGTATTAGCCTAAGTGAAATAAGTCAGACAACGACAAATGCAATTTCACTTACTTGTGGAATATAAAGAAAGAAAACTAATAAACAAAGCAAGACTCTGGGATACAGAGAAGAGATTATCCGTTACCAGAGAGGAAGAGGGTTGGAGCATGAGTGAAAGGAGTAGAAGTGCCAACTGTAAGGTGATGGGTGGAAATTAGACTTTTGATGGTGGTCACGATGTCATGTACAGATATTGAATTCTAATGCTATACACCCCAAACCTGTGTTATAAACCAGAGTTACCTCCATAAAGGACACACTTTACATGGTCATTAGAAGAGTGTTCAGAATCTTGAAGGCACACTTAAAAAGCAGAAAGACAGCAGGGTTGCTATAGGCCAAAGAGGAGTATATCTTCCAGTAACAGATATGCTAGATTGTTGTCTTCTATTTCCAGTGAACAAATCTTAACAGTAAACGGCAGAGACAGAACTAATACCTAAGCCTTCTGAATTCTCCCTGCTCACAATCACTAAAAGAGTGAACTGGTAAAGAATCAACTTAGTTACAGTGGAAGGTAACAGAGCAGCTTTATTCAGACTGGAATTTAAAAGTAAGAAAAAATGAAAAATTTTAATACTGTGTGCAATAAAATGTGATTTCATATTTCAAATTTGCATTATTAATAAAATTCAGGAATCTCCATGATGTTTCTCTATTCTTAAAAGACACAATAAAAGCAATTTTAGTTGTACCCTAGTGGAATAGTGGTTTGGTTAGCCACCTTCGGCCAGGCAGTCCACATATATCCCAAGGACCAGGTCCCAGGAATGTGGGGCGGGTTGGGAGGGGCAGGAGGAACAACCAAGATGAACAACTAAATAAAATTAAGTGCTTCTTCCTCCTCTCTCTTCCTGTCTGCCTGCTCACTTTCATACCTGTCTGCACCTTTTCTTTTAAAAGAACAAAAGGCAAATTCTAGAGAACCATGCTGTCAACCAAGTTATCACAGGAATACTCAGATTCAAGCCCTTATAAAATTAAGCACATGTGAAAAATATGAAATACACAGGGAAATGATTCTCAAGCTAGTAACTTCAATGATGACAAGAACTTAGTATATTTTATACTATTTTTATGCCTTTAAATCTGTCTTACATTTTTTTTTAAATATAGATATAAAAACTTTCAATATCAACTATAAGTTTCAAAACTATCAAGAACATAATTAAGGAAAGTGACATCAGAAGTACTGGGATAGTTTCAAATAAGACAAAACTAAAGAAAGTTGATGAAGAAGAAAGTGACTCTTAGAAGTTTCTCAAAGCTCCACATAGTGAGAGAGGGAGATTTATGTGCATGGCAGAGACAATAGAAACATCCAGTAGTCAGTCCCTGGATAAGATTCCCAATTGAGACAGGGGATGGGGTTAAAGTTTTCTGGTGTTAAGGAAACAACGGGAACTCTCATGTACAAATCCAATAAAACACCAAGCAAAATCTGAACATATCATAGTGATATCAGAAATTTTTTAAAGCAAAGATTACCTTTTAAGTAATCAAAACTAGATAAACAGCAATATATTCATTAGCGTTAACTGACAGGAGAAAATAAAATATTTTCAAATTACTGAGATAAAAATATTAAAATAAGTTTTATGATAATCTCTTTCAAAATTGAGGGAGAATTTATAGATTTAAAAAAAAAAATACCCAGATTCTCATGAAAAACAGTCTAGCAAAAAATTTAACCAAATGGAAGGATAATGGTCAGTCAATTTATTAATTGCTTCAGCAAATATTTTGAGCACCTTCTATGTGCCAGATGTTTTTCTACTGGGATTATAATTCCCAAGAATCAGTAACACCTACTAAATTATTTCCTGTAATTGAAATTAGACTAAAACATGTGTCATAATATACTATGAATTATTTGTATATGTTTGATATGCTTTTATAGCACAGTTTTTATTCCTCTCCTTAGTGTCTTAACAACCCCAGGCTGTGTTAACCATGATGTTTACCTGCAGAGCTGAATGGATATATAAATATTATGCAATCCAACCTCCAATCCCTTAGAACCAGACTAAATTTTCTGCCATAATTCTCTCATCGTCCCAGCATTCAGCAAATACTTATTAAACTGAATTCAATTGAATCTCCTTGAGTTAAATTAAACTGATCCAAGTCTATCTCTGCTTAATCACTACCAAAAGTAAATTCAATCAGAGCCAAAGGCACAGCAAACAGTATAAACATTACAGAGTTGAATGTGGGACTAAAGAAAGACATTTCTTTCCAAAGGCATCCGCCACCCTCCACTCTTTTGGTATTCTTAGAGAGAATCTTAGATGGATAGCACATACAAAAATAGCTCACACCTGAAGGGTTAGATCACAAAGAGCAAGCAGATCAAAAGTAGGATGTGGCTCTGCATTTGATAATGTCTAAAGAGAGAAAGGCTCCTTGGTTCATTAACCATACATCACTCATTACTTGCAAGTATTACAAGCAGATGACATCGTCTTCGTCCTTGAAAAAACAGCTGTAATCTGACTAAATCTGTCATCGAGGTTGCTTAATGACAAGTGAGAAAATGGCACTGCTGATGTAACTGTGTAGCCTAACTTTTTAAAGGAACCCTCTTGACAGAGTAACAGTACAACTGTTATCTTTACACAGGAGATAGAATCTTAGGACAAACAGACAAAACCTCCCAGAGTCAGGATTTACACCCCAAACCCTTATCCTTGATTGTTAGACTGTGATTCATATAAGCACAATTTAGGATGTTAGAGCGGGAAGAAACTTTTGGAAGCACTACTCCAATCATCTCATTTTACAAATGACAAAACTGAGGACCCTTAAGGAATGTAGTGGCAAAAAGAAACAGGCTGACTGATTTTCTAATGACTGTTACTTATTGGAATCTCATGAATAGTCTGCTATTTAAGAACTTTGTTGATACCAGAGACTCCTTTTTGTACTAATTCTCTGAAAGGTATTTAGAGAGAAAAAAATATTTAGGAATCAGGTATCAGTTATCTCAGAGGCAGGAAATTAACTGAGAGATATTACTGCTGCTCCAAAACTGACTCTCAGCCACAACATAATACATATTATATAAAGTTCTAGTTCAAACTCGCCACAGAAAACTGGCATAGAAATAGACCAGGGTTCACAAGTATAGAACATGAGAGTGAGTACTTAAGATCTCATGGAAAACTGGCAGAAAATTTAACCAGTGTGAATCCTGATAGAGCCCTAAAACTAGATAGATTTCCTTAACAAAACCTTTTAAATTTTTATTTTATTTGTATATGGCGCATGCGTGGTGTATTCCAGATTTTATTTGGGCAGGCAAAGGCTTGTATTCTTTCCAAAGTGTAGTATGACTTAGGCATGGTAATGCACACCAGAAAATAAACAACTAGTAATTTTTTTTTCAATCTCCCAAGTAGAGTGACTAGATATCAGGGAATATTCTAATCAATATTATTTGTAAAACACATTAATGTGTGGCAATTTTAGAGACAAAAAATACTGGGTACAGTTCTGGGAACTATGTAGAAAGTCAATGTTCACTCAAGTGAAATGTTTATGCCTGTAAATGTTCAATGCACTTCCAAGAGAGATGGGAAGTCTGATCCCTGCAACACGTGAGAGCTAGAAGTATTACTTAGATTTTTGTGTTTTCCATACTCATGCTGCTAGAAAGAAACAACTACAACTAGAAAGAAAATTATTTCCATTTCCATTTTTCTCTTTTTGTTTTTTCATTTTTGTCATACTGTGTAATACCCAGAGCTACAATTGGGAACATGCTTTCCATAAGTTTCCATGCTTTCTTCTTAACGAATTTGAAGAAAAATTTTGTGATGGTTATTAAATGGTCAGAATACTTGCAATGTTTTCTTTTCTTGCTGATGAAACTGAATATATTAACAGTTTCATCATAAATCCATCAAGGAACATTACCTGCTTTTTATGAAACTTATTTTACAATTTATTTCCCAAGTGTGAGAAATCTAAGCACATATTTTGGTAAATGAAATTATTTCATGTATTTCAGATAGGATTTTTAAAATGTCCCAGAGAATGCTGAAATGATGGGCCTTTGTCTAGAGTGCTACCGTTCTTGTTCTCAGCTTTGCCCTGGGTGGGGCTTATCCATGTGTTACACCTGAAAGAGTGGCATTGTGTTATATTTATTAATCTTATAAAAGTGAGATAAATTACCTAAGACTTTCAGAGTGATAACCTGAAGTTATGGAGATCCATAACTTTGAACCCTATCTATGTTTTAGGAAAAAGAATATTAAATAAAATATTCAATTCGTTAGACCAAGTGAAGTAAATCTAATTACCCATAACTGATACTTATCTCATACTTAAAACTAATTAGTTCTATTGAATAACGTCAATGACAATATGGTTACAAAAAGGAATTTTTTAGTAGATAGGAGTCCACATTTTCTAAATGATACATTATTTAATGTACAGCTTCTCATCCCAAACCTGCATCTATTTTATTCAAAATGAATTCATTCTGTAAGAAAAAGAATGATCAGATACTACATGCTGAAAAGAGAAAAGTATGCGCTGAGTTCACCTGAACTCCATACTCATTAAATTCCCTTCCAGTGAGTCTAAGCATTTAAAGTTATATAAAGATAAAGTGTGATACAAGTTGTAATTTTAATGAGATTTCCTGTTGCTCTCAATTTCTAGAAGCATTGGTTTTTATTTTAGTTTTATCATAGCAGTTATGCTTGTAGAACTCTGATACAAAATCTCCTTCCTGTTATAATTCACCTATAAAACCTAAATATGAAATATTAACTTTTAGATACAAGGTATAAATATTACTGAAATATCTCCAGCATTCCTTGGTCTTCCAAGAAATAAATATGAAATTAAATAGTATTAAGTTAACTATTAGTAACAGCCATATTATATTTAAAAGCATGACAGAAGGATGAAAGGTGTAGTTTCCGAAAAGGACTATTACTTTGTAATTGTTTATTGTTTCTATATTACTGAAAGTCTTAAGGGGAAAAAATTTCCAAACATCGGTGTCCTATTAAGTTATCCTGATAATATATTCTCTAAAGTTCTAAGCACTACTAAAACCTACAAAGAATAAGAGAAGGATAAGTAATCAAGTTCATCTTAGTTCCCATACATATTTTTATTTTTTATTTAATTCCTAATTTTTTATTTTATTATTGAGATAACATTGGTTTAATAACATCACATAAATTTTAGGTGTCTGTGTTCGTTCAGTATCTGGATATACTACATCATATTACCACCAGAAATCTAGCTTCCATCTACCATCATACAATTGACCCTTTTTACTCATTTTATCATCCTCTCATTCCTCTTCCACTCTGCTAACCACCATTCTGTGTCAGAATCTAAAGTTTGTTTTGTTTTAGTTCACAAACAAATAACAATGAAACAACCCAATAAAAAATGGGCAGAATACCCGTTTATGAAAAAGATACACAGGTGACCAACAGACAAGTGAAAAATGGTCTTAATCACCTATTCAAGAAATGAAAATCAAAACCACAATGAGATATCACCGCACCCACCAGTGAGAATGACCTATATCAAAAGGACAAGGAACAAGTGTTGGCAAAGGGGTGGGGAGAAAGAAACCCTTATAACTGTTAGTGATAGTGGTTCTCAAGCCCGTACTTCAGAAAACAAAATGGGATGCCTCAGAAAAATTAAAAATCAAATTTCCAATGATTCAGAAATTCCATTTCCTGGTATCTTTCTGAAGAATATGAAAATAGGAACTCAAAAAGATATGCCACACCTAATTATTTCAGCACTATTTACAATAACCAAGATATGGAATCCACTGAAGTGCTCATTAATGGAAAGTAGATCTGATATACATATACGATAGAATACTACTCAGCTCCAGAAAAGGTCAAACATTGTCATTCATAACATAGAAGCAACTTAAGGGTATGTTGCTGGGTAAAAAAATTCAGAAAGATTTAAAAAATATATTGGATAATTTTACCAATATTTGAAATGTAGAGAAGCAATGCAAATGATGTGATAGAATAAAATTGTCTTTGGAAATTTGACAACAGAACTAAGATTAGCAAAAGGAAGAGAGATGGAATGGAATCATGTGGCCAAAAGTGTTCAGTTTTCAGTTTTTTAGTTTTCCCTGCTACTCACAGCTTTTTCTTTTATTTTTAACACAAATAAAAATAAAAAGCAAGCAATTACCTACATTTTTAAATGCTGAAAATGAGGACCTAACTCTGGTCAAAGAGATCAAAATACCTTATAAGAAGTTGTGATATGAAGTTATATGCTATGGTTATGTTAATGTGGACCTAAATTTGAAAGTTAGATAAATTTATATCATTTACAAACCTCATATTTTTCTCTTTTGGGCACAGAAGGAGTGGCTTCATGATAGTGACTGAACATTATTAAGAATAGGTCTTTCAGGATAGGAGGGCAGAAAAAGTCATTGGATTAGAAATCCCCTAAAGTATAATGTTTGATTGTTAATCCTTTATTAATAATAATCACATATATTTATTGTTTTACCATGTGCCAGGTAATGTACAAATTGCTGTAAATAGCCTGTCCCATTCCTCAAGTATTCATAGCTAGTCAACAGAAGAACTTGGATTTAAATCAGGTTGATGTGATTCTGTTGTTAAGTTGTAATCATTCTACTTCACTACAGTATTTCTCAAATAGGAATGTGCAGAACACTGCAAAATCTAAGGATGACTCTCAAGTTGTGATTCAATATGAAGTTAATTTTTGCAGTCATGTTTTGTTTATATCAATGTCCATTCTGCACCATCTGAATAACTGCTTAATAATCAAATATAAGCCACTATGTCATGTCAATATAAATATTTGTGTTTAGAATCACTTTGAAAATAGTAATACTTCTCCATTTCCAATGAGTGAGAAAGTTACACTGATTAAAAATGTTAACACTCTAACCCCATAAAAATAAATGCCAAAGGTCATCATGGTTCACAACAAAAATGAATATTTAATATAAAAACACCAGCAATAATTGATATGTGACTTAAGCCATTATGTATCATTTGAGCATGCTCAAATCAGAATTTATCCTATCACAATCTGTATTATGCATAGAAATAGAACTAATAAACATACATATATATATATATATATTTAGCCAAATATCTTCATGATTTTTGCTCAGACATCTATTCACTTATCTCTTCCCTATATTTTCTGGCTAGCAATGTTCGAATCATATCCCTGCCTCGCCACACAAATGACTGATCATGGTCTATGAGTTATTATATGTTATTTGCATTATTATTATTATGCATTTGACCAATTTCCTTCCAAGCAAAGTGAACATTGGTTATACTACTTGAAGTTCTGCCCAATGGGAGGATTTCCCTTTACTACATACTTCGTGGATGTTCCAAAAAGAGGCTGTAATTCTGCAATCGTCCATTTTCAAATGGTGCTTTCATACCGTGCAAAACCTTTTAGAAATCAGGTAATTCCTTTTAGTCTTCCAGCAATTGATTATAGGGAGCTCATCATGAAGCCATACAGTAGAATGGGAGGAGAAAGAAGACAATTTATCAGGAGTGTTAACAAAGGACATGTGGGTCACTTTCTCATGTAATTTACTGTGCCATCAAGCCCTACTCAGGACTGCTTATATATAATCCCCTTCCATTTGATGGTAGAGGGTTGTAATGTTTGCCCAACTTTATGGGTGAGTGGGTTAGATAACAGCAGTTTGCATTGAGAAGTTCAATTCAGCTTGCTTAAAATTTGATTGTCCTTGGTTAATTGTTCAGTATCTACTAAGGCCTAATAGCAGGCCAAGAGCTAATTCTCAAAAGGAGAGGCATTATCTGCAGAGGATGGCAGAACTTTGCTCTAAAATCTTAAGAGCTGGCATTTCATTTCACCTATGGAAGTCAGTTAAATCATCCAAATGGCATTCCTATCTGTAAACTGGCTCTTGTTTGGACACTGGTTGAGGACATGTGACATTGTTTTTATTACTCAAGTTATACTTTTGTTCACTTAACAGTCTTCAGATACACAGGTCAACTAAGAATTTAGAAGATTTTCTATTTCTTTTACTTCCAAGAACATCATGACCAACTAACCAACACCATAGGTCTGCAGATTTCCTACTGTTCTGGTTGTCATTTACCTAGACTGTCTATTATGGTCACTGCACTCACCCACCTCCAGTGGTTGTGTAATGATACTGACCCTGCCCTCCCAGGATCCAAACTCTCCCATTACATTTACTTTCCAATTCAGTGACCTCAGATTCACTATAAAGACTGGTTCAGACAAGAGCAATCAGAGAATTTGGTTTCTCAGAGTCTCAGGGAAAGTTGTGTCTCCTGAACCTTCTCTGAGTGCATGAATAGGTGTTAAAAGACTTAGCCTAACATTCTAATCTATCTAAGATTTTGAATCCCTTCTTTTACATTAAAGCAGAGTCACCTGAAATTTCTAATTCATTCATTATGGGCTATCCTTTGATCCACATTTCAGGAAATAGTCCTTTCTGTTAGAGCCCTTTCAAACTCCTCAGCAGCAACATTTACTGCCATATCCCTGCTTAGTGAGCCTGAATTTATTAAGAAACTCAGCCATATTTAAGTTTATGTTCTTTCCACTATTATCCCAAATGCTTTCTATCCAGGCCCACACATATTGCCTGGACTTATGACATTACAAATTAGGAAACAAGTAGTCATTTTGAAGTATAGTATACTTTTCATGGGTTTTATTTTTTGCTCACTATTATGGGTCTGCTAGATATGCCTTTAGTTTATATTTAGAAGAGGGTTGGTGGAGGTTCTTGGGTCCCAAGGAGAATCATCGGTTTATGCTTCAGAGGAGACCATTTTATTTCCTCAGGCAACAGAGTGAATTCTCTTATATGAGGGTGAAGAGACCTACTTCCATTAGAATTGGGGAAGCTGCTTCCACTGGCAAAGACAAGTCATCAGAATTTTAAGGACTCAACGTTCCTACTGTATCCCCATTCCAACTTTCAGGATCCCATTCCAATCAGTTCCCTCAGTTTCACAATAGACATATGTCAAAACAGGGAGTTGGATTTTTGCTCTAATGTAGACCACTACAGGATAAGTTTCATTTGATTTTCAGGAAACTCAGCCTTATATCTACAGGAAAGTAGCCTCCTTCCAGGCCCCAATAGACTTCAGGTCATTTACGCAACACTTTAACTGGGAAATTTGATTCCTGAATTCATCCTGTTCTTTCCCACTTTGCTCAGCAACACAATGAGGAAGGAGGCCATCTTGTTATATTCATTATCATGACAAAATGTTAAAAAGCATTACATACACAGTCAAATAGATCTTTGTTTTCTATAAATGGTTGAGGAGGAGGAGTATTCAAAAAAAAAAAAAAATTTTGTGTCCCTCTACTGCCAGACCAGACCAAGAACTAAGAGAGTTCTCTTTAGTGCTGGACATAGAGTCATTGGCATCTTCGAATCCAATCAGATTACAGAGCTAATTCCAGAAACCGCTAAATCAATTCAGAAAACTCACCCTTAAGATTCTGTTCCTCTAAAACCACTCTTGGTATCACAGTTTGTACAAATCTGTGTTCTTCAGAGAAATTCAGCCAAGAGAAAGTCTATGTAATGTAGTCTATGAAACTGACTCATGTTACGTTGAAGGTCAACATGCCCTAAAATCAGCAGGGTGAGTCAGCAAGCTGGAGACGCAGAAGAGGTTAGTTGTTAGTCCAAACCTAACAAACCAGAGAAACAGGAAATGCCAGTGTTTCAGTTCAAGTCCAAAGACAGAAAAAAGTGATGTTCTAGTTCAAAGACAGGCAGAAAGAATTCTCTTAGATGGCAGAGACTAAGTAATTTTGTTTTATTGAGGCCTTCAACTGATTCAACGAGGCCCTTCTGCTAGAAGGATGCTTTATACTCAGTTTGCCATTTCAATGTGAATCTTATCCAAAACTGCCTTCCAAGAAATAACCCAAAATACTATTTGAACAAATATCAGCGTAGCAGTTTACCCAGTTGACTCAAAAAATTAACTATTTATACCATCTGTATGTATTCATAGTATAGTGGGATTTAGATTTGGGAGGCTAAATCATACACCATATTACTTTAAGGAATATTTTAACATTATTAATTTAAGGAATATTTTAACATTATTAATTTCATCATTTTTTACTTTAAGGAATATTTCAACGTTATTAATTTCATCATTTTTTACTTTAAGGAATATTTCAACATTATTAATTTCATCATTTTTTACTTTATAGGTTTTAGCTTTATATCATAGACATGAGTTTGTCTGTAGTTGTACATGTATATGTATTTAAAATTAAGCCTGTCTTCTAAACTAGGGATATGTTTATCGTTTTTTACACAAACAAGATTGAAAGACATTCTTAAATGAAAAGACAGATGATGTCTCAAAACAATATTTTAATAAAGCATGGGTTATATTTAAGGCATAAATCTGATGTTGGCTCTGACATTCATATTATCTTTAATTTAACTGAATGCCAATGCTATCATTTTTGAGCTCCTACCAAGCATCCTCAATATTGCTCTGTCAATGCACTATAGAATGCATTGAGAATAGAACAACAGTACTCCAGTTCTTATCAGTTTGTGTCACAGCTTAAGTATTCCATAAACAAGCTAGTATTAATGAAAATGTTATAAGAGATCTTTATTATGGGAATAAGTTGTACCATCTGGTTTTAAGTGACAGACTTCTTACAATAAATTTGGTTTAATATTTAGATAATGTTTTGAATATTTATCTGCAGAAACTGCTTAACTTTTGTTTCACATGTCCAAAGAAGTTTTGGGAAACATGAATGTCCAAAAAATGTGAGGAGGTATATGTACTCCAGATTAGAACTTGGAAAACAAGGGTGTCTACCTTAAATCCCTTTCCTAATACTCTCATTGTCACTACAGCTACTCAACAAATATTCATTGTTGAAGGTAGAGATATATGATCTACATTTAACCCTTGTGTAACGGGAGTGTGATAATGTAGACATCCTGAAATGTTCATACAGAATCACTTCTCTCTGGTTCCCATTTACTCCTCTTTCATTGTTCAATATCCTCCAACCACACATCCACCGAGATACTATCTCTAGTTTATTCACTTAGAAATGATTTTTCCCTACCTCATTCTAGACAAATTGATCTTCAGGATAATGCCTAATCATTTAAAAGTCAGTTTCCTTTTTACATAAAAAGAGTCTTAAAATAATAGACTGCTCTTTGCAAAAGAATAAGAAATATATATAATACTCTCCTCAATGTCAGTGAGCCCAAGGAAACCTCGTTACCATAAGAAACCTAGGAAAACTTGATTTATCTAAAATTCTGTGGGGATACAGCATTTTTAGATACTGTACCAAAGATGTAATCCAGGAAAGAAATAATTGATAAGCTTGATTCATTAAAATTAAAAATCTCTCTCGCAACTAGAAGATGAGCAAGTTCTAGAGATCTAACGCACAGCATTATAATTAAAAATAAATAAACTTCTACTCTGCAAAAGACAATATCAGGATAATTAAAAATAGAAGGCACAAACTAGGATAAACCATACACAAAGACACATCTGAGGAAACATGTATTCCAAGTATACAAAACCCTTAAACTCAACAATAGGAAAATAAACCACCTGATTTTTAAATTGGCCTAAACCTTAACAGATACCTCACCAAAGAAGTGGCAAGAAATTATATCAAAAGATGCTCTATATCAATATCATGAAAGAAATTCAAATTAAATCAATAGAAATTTTGGATGACATGTAAGACAGTTTCTTACTAAACTAATTATATTCTTATCATGAGGTCAGCATTATGCTCCTTGGTATTTAACCAAGACTTGAAAATGTATGCTCACACATAGGCCTACACATAAATGTTTATAGACGCTCTACACACAATTTCCAGAACTTGGAAGCATCCAAGATGTTCATTAGTGAATGGATGAACTGTGGTACATGTGAATAATAGAACAGAAGAGCTAAACAATCAAACACTGAAAAGACATGGAGGAATTTTAAATGCATGTTACTAAGTAAAAGAGTCCCAGCTAAAAATGCTATATTCTAGATGATTTCAACTATATGACATTCTGGAGAAAAAAAAAAAAAAAAAACAGGCAATAAATTGTGAGGCTTAGAGATAGAGAAGGACAGACAGAGTACAGAGGAATTTTACAACAGTGAAATTACTGCATATGATATTATAATGATGGATATGTGTTATATATAAACACATCATATATATACACATACACATAAATTTGTGCAAATCCATATAATATGCAAATCAAGAATGAACCCTGAGTGGAACTATGGGTTTTGGATAATTATGATTTGTCAATGCAGGTTCATCCTAGTTAAAATAATTTAACGTCTTGTGAGTGATGTTGACAACAGCAGAGCCTGCACATCTGTGGGACAGGGAATATATGGGAACTAACTGTACCTTCCTCTCAATTTTATCATAAACTTAAAGTGGCTCTAAAAATTAAAATCCTCAAAAGTTTTTCAGAATAAGGTGAGCAGATATCTTTGTAGGAAAATTCAAAGGCCAGATAGGTTGTAGTAAAAGTTTCTTTTTTTATGTATGGCTAATGTTTATTGAGGGCAGAGTTTTGTAGATATTTATTCAATATCATTAATCAACTGCCAACTCTACAGGGTATCATTCTACATATAAACTAAAAAGGCATCTTTGTTATACTTTGAATTCTATTAATACATATATACAGTTATTTATTTTTCAGTTGAATTAACAATTTGGTGCTATTGATGAATTCAACTATTCCTATGTACATGCACAATATGTAACTAGAATTTTCACTAGTACAGTTTATTCTAAGGCTCCAATTCTCCCACCAGAGTGAGTCAAGAGACAGGCATTCTCTATCACCTAGTCTCCAAAAAATCTTCTTTTCAACTCACTTTGCCTGCTTCCACACCTCTAACACTCAACTATATTCCTGGCACTGTAAAGAAAATTAGAAAGATATTTTCATATTTAAGATTTCATTTAACATTCTCATGTATCCTAGAATAAGGCCTTATCATTACCATTTAATGTTAGAGATAGAGAAACTGAATCTCAATAGCTAGAAGAATTTTCTTACATTTCTAGGGCTTGACCCAGCTTCCTTCTACTTTACTCACTCCATTGCAGGTGGCAAGACATCTAGGGGTCTCTGTGTAGCTCCAGTTTAAATAAATTAAAAAGGAAGTTAAGTACCTATTAACATATTTATCTTATTTTCATTAACTCATATTCAAAATTTCTCTATCACTTCTTCTATAGGATGCCATGTATAGGTACTTACAAGCCCAAGGGCTAGAAAACAAATACTAGCATGGCTTAAGGGGCTTAAAATTTACTGGGTGAGATCAATGTATGGACCCAAATAGAAATGCCCAGCAATATTTCTTAAGATGCAGCAATGATGACAAGAAGAAAACTTACATATAACTAGGGTGAAAGACCAGCAGAGTTTATAAATGGCTAGAGGCAAGGACAAAAAGAACTGACATTGCTGTTAGACAAGTCTATACCAGCAAATTTAGAGTAGATAGAAAGCTAGGCATTTTATTATCATGTGTCATATGGAATTAGCTCCTAGGGCAACAGTGAATTATGGGATTGAGAGAAAATGAGTATGGATATTATTTATTCCAAGAGATACTGCAAGAATGAAGGAATTTCCATACTGGGTCAGGGATTGTGTTGCTATAGTTTTCAACAATCACAACATTCCCCTGCTTTTAATATGAAAGTTCGCTCCTCACACATACACCTGTTACTTTCATAATATCTTGTCAACCCAAAGTATAGCAAATGATATATTTCTAAATGCTATGGAGTCCTGTCTTAATATAAACCTCTAATTGAGAACACCATAAGGGCAAGAGCTGACCCCACAACCACAGGACTAGTCCATAGGACTTGCTGTATTTTGTGGATATTTGCACAAATAATGTTGATATTCTTCACAGGACTAATGACAATCTTATATTTTGTTTAGATGTTCCTTAGGCCAAATAGAATTTCTCCTTAAAATAAGTTATACAAAATATTAAAACTTGAAATATTGTTAATTGTACTGATTTAATAGATATGATAAATTGGATCTGCAAACCAAGATCATTTCCATTTAATAAATATAATAAGCTACACAGTCTCTCTGGCACAGCAATTTTAGACATTTTGACAATTTTCAGGCTGTGGATTAGCTGCTTAATATTGTTCACTTATTGAAGTCAAGCAGGCATATTTTGTCTGAAGTTCACTTTCACACTTTATTGGGGAAAAACATAGTCTCCTCATCAATGTTCACATTTTACTTGCTGCAACTAATTTTTAGCAGAGATTAGTAAGTGAAAATGACAACTATTTAATCAATTCCCAATCCAGTCTCTTGAAGTTCTACATTATAGATCCAAAAAAAAAAAAAATTCTAAGAAAATATTTAAAGCATTCAAATTAGAGAAATCTTCAAAATTTCCACTTATCCCCATAGCTCTTTTCTACCTAGGCCTTCTTTCCAGCACATTAAGTGAGATTTACAAGATTACATAGCTAATGTACCCAGGAATAGGCAATGCAAAAAGGCAAAACTCCCTGACTCCAATGTGTATTCACTTACTACTGGGTAAGGCAGCAGGTTACTTTACATTATTTATTATTAGTAGGATGGGAGCCACCATGTCTTACTGGTAAACTTCTTGACAAAATGGAATACTTTTCAATATTTATAATTAAAGTAATCTTCATAGAAGGTAGAGTCATCAAAAATAGTCTCTACAGCAGGAGCACTGCCCAACCAGAACAGACACAAACCTGAACTCTCTATACCAATGTGAATTGGCTGAACAGATATAGACTTACCCAGAGAGTAAGGATGGGGATTTAGTGGTCAGAAGCTGGAAATATTAAACAAGTTTCCTTCAAGATGACAAATTAATTAGACAAATTTAAATACATTCCCTTCTGCAATCCCACTAAAATACAATATAAGGAATTTTTTTTTAATCCTAAATTTACTGAGAATAGGGCAAACAGAAGAGGCAGGGAAAAGAACATTGAGGCGCCAGAAAACAGATGTATGAGTGGTGCCTAACACAAGAGACCTAAGAGTGCCAATCTAGGCAACATGAAGGAAAGCAGAGCCCCAACTCAATGTGCTCAATAAATCTCTAAAGATAAAGGAATAAGCATCATCTGTCACCTTTGGCAAAGACAGGATGAAAGTAGAGGATCAATAACAGAAGGATTAGTATTAGCTGTAACATTCTATCATCTCTGTCTCTACTCCACCGAAACATCCATCTCTTCCGTACATCACTATAGTACAAAAGGTGCAATCTGGAATGGATTTGAGGACAGGGAAATAGTGGCACATTTGAAGGTAAGCATATTATTCTGAAAGAAAACAAATAAGTATTCATATCTACATATCTATCTGCCTAAAATAAATGTTAAGACCTACACCCTCTCCTCAGCCTGTTCCTCCTACTTGACTTTCAAAATTCTTACAGTAAGTGACTGACTCTCACACAAGATATTGAAAGGGACTTTCCTGCAAATCTTATTAGCTTAAGAGGAAGCAATAAAGAGAGACCTGTTAGACATGACTTTTGATCTGCAAAGTTCCAGGATCTTCCCTCTGTGCACGCATTAAGAATGAATGGCCAAGTGATTGTAAAATAGTGAACAGGAGATCCTTCTAAAAAATACTTGTAATTGCCAGTTTGTTTCTCTGTCTCTATATCCCAGGCTCTGCTGATCATGGAAGTACATGTTAATATGAAATGAAGAAATAAATTATAATTACCTGGACTTTTATTGGACATTACTACCAGTATTTTGGAAAGCCTTGGTTTTCCACCCAGACCTTACTATCCTCACTGAAACACATAGATTCCCCAACAGACTTGCAAACAAAATCACATTTGTCTCATAATTATTGAACTCCATTCACACACTTAAGAGTTCCAACCAAGTTTTCTCACACCACTCTTATAATCAGATGCATAACTATGAATTAGAGATCATCACTTATCTGGTATAAGTGCCTAACAGAAAAAGTCTTATCCACAAGTAGTAAAAAAGCAACTTGTGTTAAACACTTTACAGAGAGCAGAAAACTTTGATAAAACACTTATTTACATCTTAATAAGGTCTGAGAAACATTAATAAAAAAAAAAGAGACATTTGGAAAGAAAAAAATTTAGTAAACTTAAAATCTGAATACAAGAGTAAAAACCTTAATCGATGACTCAAGAACTTATTCTTTGAAATCCCCAAGAAAGTGAAATAAAATAATGGAAACTGGAAGAGGAAATCAGAGGACACCTGAATTCCTTGAGTGAGGAAAACCATCAATCAATAAGGGAATTCCAGGCACAACAGAGAAATAATAGGAAAGTCATCAATAAAGAAATTCAAAAATGCTTTCCCAGGAGAAATGAGTTTCTAGATGAAAAGGGTTCACTAAAAGCCTTCTGAATGGATCCAATGATCCACACAAATGGGCATCATGATGAAATTTCAGAACACAGTGAAAGAAACGCAATATAAATTTGAGACTTCTCATCCGTCAACTGGAAAAATCTCTGTATTTAGGTCTTCTTTTATGTCCATAGATAGGTCTGTCATAGAGAGCACAATTCTCCTTTAGCTTTGACTTAATTCATATTCTTTGTGTTAAAATTACTTATTAATTGTTGCTATTTACTTTCTACCCTCATATGTCATCGCTTTCATAAAGGTCTTTTATGTGCACTTTAAAATAGTGTTAATGGCATGTGTTGGTAGATGGCATGCAGTCCATGGAAAGGCCAGGACAAGGGGTTCATGATCTGGGACCTGGAGGTGGGGGGACAACCAAAATTAAAGAGTAAATAAATAGAAATGCTTCTTCCTCCTCTGTTTTCCTTACTGCCTGCCCACCTGCCTTCTTTCCTGCCTGCCTTCCTTCCCCTTTAAAAATAAGTCTTTATGAGCTATATTCACTAGTCATTAGCTCCATGAAGCTATGAATCCATCTACCTACCTATCTTATTCATTTGTCAGATGAAGCTCATGTAAATTTGTATTTGAAGAAAGCGATTTAAAAGTACTTTCTCCTCCTGAGGGTAAAACCAATTAAAATATAAGCACAAGTGTCAGAGATGAAAACAGCTATTTCATTGTTAAAAACTAGTGAATGTGCTTACATTTGATGTTTAATATTTCATCCAAGAAGTATCATCAAATCAGAAGCATAGCTTGAAAACTAGAGATCTTCCCTGCAGAAGAGCTGTTCTCAGATTAGTCCTGATACTTTCCTCCTTTCTCCATAGAGCTATGTTATTTTCCTGGCAGGGTGTGGATGCAGTTGGGAAAGGAATGCATAAGAGGTACAAAGAGTGTTACTGGAACCATGATGCGAAGCAGTGGGGCTCTCCTTTCCTTCCCCTTCAATTAAGTTGCTGTATCATCCAGAGAATCACTATCGTCATCTGTTTGAGTATCAATTATTGAGACCTTAGCGTGAAGGCCTCCTTGTGACTGTGGATGTATTTTAAATAAAATCATTTAATTTGTCGTATTAGTCAATTATTTTCCTTTATTAATATTTATTTTGATAATATGCTAAAGTTAACTTAGGCTCAGAATTGTTATATCTTTGTGTTGAATTCTTTCTCTTGTTATTATAATAGATGATTTTCTTTACCCATTACATGCTTAAAACTCATTTTTATCTTTTATGAGCATAATAACATCAGTTTTCCTTTACATTTGTCTGGAGAATTTTTTCCTCAGCATTTATTCTCACCCTTTCTGGATCATAATTTTGTGTACTGCTAGATTTTTTTTTTTTAATCCAAAGTGAGTTTTTAAGTTCCTTTTAATTCCATTCAGAGATTACTAAATCATTTGCATATGGTTCTGATATTTGATTTCGTGCTTTCTGTTTACCAGGCACTTTTGTTTATGGATTTGTTATTTTCTGACATCAATTAGATTTCATTAATCCCCCTTTTCTCAGTGGATTAGAAATGTATATATTCCACATTTATTCTTTCAGTGTTTAGGCTTCAGTTTTTAGCATTCATTAAAATACATCAGTCTTGACAAAATCTAAAGTTAATTAGTATTTTAATTTTTCACCAAGCACACAAATACATGAAAATAATTGTTAAACATTACACAAAATTTTATCTCTTGATTTTAACTCTATTTTGTTGTTGCTTTTTCGACCATCACATCTATATATAGTAATTTAGATGTTTGCCAATTACTTTGTTCACCATTATAACTTTCAACCCACTCCTCCAGCTAACTTTTGCTACTTTTTACATATACTATTTAATGCTGCTTTTAGAATTATTTGGGTAGTGTTAAAAGTGTGAATGTGTTAAAATATCTCTAGTTATACATTGATTTCTTCCACATGGTTTAACTTTCTATAGAAGTCTACATTTGTTATTGTTTAGAACAAATTATTTCGCTTCTTTTATTGATCTTAAACTATTCATATATTTTTCTGTATTAAGGTAAATCTGTTGTTTCTCTAAGGATTTTTAAATGGTATAGATAAAGTCTCTTGTTTTTAATTTTGATAGTGTTAAGTCCATATTATCACTAACTTAGTAAAAAATCACAAAATATTATGTTAATAAATAATATTTGACAGAATTATGTGTTTAAAATAGTTTAAATGTGCTAATCATAATGCTCTAAATTGCCTGTAGAGTCTTATAACTAAGGATGTTAGTACATAACTGAGGACTGTAATATATATAATAGGCATATTTTAATATTTGATTTAATTTACAATAGTACAAGTGACCTTTTAAGATTCTTTTAAAAAATAGTTCTGGAAGAAATTTTATTAATGGCTTGAAGAAATCCATAAAATTAGTCAAAGCAATATTACAAATAACAAAAATAAAGGATCACACTCCTTGGTTTCAAGCTGTATTATACAACTGCAGAAATTAAAATAGGATGGCACTGATCTAAAAATAGACAAGATCAGTGGAACAGAATAGAATCCAAAAATATGCACATGTGGTCAATAACTTTGCATAGAGTGTGGAATATATAATGTCTCTTCAGAAATATGACTGAGAATTCCAGACAACTATGTGCTAAACTCTACCAATTAGCCAACTATCTTATACCATACACAAAATTTTTCTCAAAATGGATTAAAGACTTGAACATATGATCTGAAACTACATCTCCAATAAAAGCTTCACAGCAAAGAAAAAAAATCACAAATAAGCAGGCAACTTCTTGAACGGGAGAAAATCTTACAAATCTTGTATCTGATAATGAGCTAATATCTAAATTTACAAAAAAAAAAACACACACATACAACTCAATAGCAAAAACTTTTTTGATTAAAAATTGGCAGAAGATAGATTTCCAAAGAAGATATACAAATGGCTAACAGGTGAAGATTCTCAACATTATTAATTATAAGGCAAATGAAATCAAAACCACAATGTGTTAAAATGACTATTATAAAAAATGTAACAAGTGATAAGGATAAAAAATGAAATTATTTTATACTATTATTGGGAATGTAAACTGATGATGGAAAAAATTATGATGTTTCCTGGAAAAAAAAAATAGAACTACACTATGATCCAATAATTTCATTTCTGGGTATTTAGCCAAAAACACTAAGTCAAAAAAGAGATCTATATACTCCTAGGTTCATGGCAGCATTATTTGCATTATCCAAAAATAGAAATAAAATTTTTCACTGAAGAAATAAAACATTATAATACATATATAATAAATATACACACATATGCATACAATGAAATATTGAATTTTTTTCATCCATTTGAAAATGAAACCTTGCCATTTGCAACAACGTGGATGAACCTAGAGCTTTATGGTAGCTAAAATAAGTCAAAAGAAAAAGAAATACTATATGCGCTCTCTTAAATGTGGACTCTAAAAGAGGGGAAAAAGCTCTATATTGGTGGTTGTCAGAGAGGCAGGAATTATGGATGAGAGAAATGAGTGAAGGGAGTAAAAAGGTAAAACAAAAATAAAATAAAATCTATAGGTACATCTTTTTAAATACCATGTGAGCTTGTGATCCAAAGCCCAATTATAATATGAGTAGGTCTTGTCTATCGGTTTTTCTCTGTTTTTTTTAAAACTACGTCATCTTTTTTTTGGTATGTATATAATAAATATTTGAAGGTGTTTGAATTAACATGCTGTTTATATTAAAACTAGTACCTACATCCTGGTATAGCTTTTTCTTTTATTAGATGAGCTAATTTTATATTATGAATTTAAAAAAATTGACATTTAAATACCATTTTTACTGAAGTATCACTTTAATTAGAATAACTTGTGTGATAAACAAGAAACTCACAAGTCATTTTTAACAAACTCCTGTCATTTACATATAGCACATGTAGGATATTTAAGAGTTAAATTCAGCACATATATTATAAACACTTGTATATTTTGATTTTACTTGATAGATTTCAATAAACTAATCAAGTTAATCTTTATAATCTCATCATTTAAATTCCAAAAACAGTGGACAATACATGGATATTGCTTACTCTGATAACAGATGAAAATTAAAAATGGGAAAAAGGCTATGAATGCACTTCATAAAAAGAAAATATATAGAGTACAATGTATAGATAGCATAAACAGAAATTAAAAACTCAAAGCCATGTCTTACAGCAGATTGAGCACAGCTGGAGAAAAAAATAAGTGAACTAGAGATAGGTGGAAAAAAAGAGCCAGAATGCAACACAGGTCTATAAAATAGAAAATATGAGGGATGATAAAAGGACATGGAAAAAAATTGAGATATATATTTTTATTGGAGTTACAGCATAAAAAAGAAAAGAGAAAATTGGTCAAAAATAACATTAGAAGAGAAAATGGCTTTGAAATTCTTTTAAAATGAAAATATGCAAACATGCAGTCAATAAATCTATAGACTCCAGGAAAGATAAAAAGAAATCCATTCATTATAATGAAGCTGTAGATTAATAAGCCCAGAAATCATTGAGGGAAATAAAAAATAACTTTCAATGGAATTACAACAAAACTTAGAGCTGGTTTCTCTAGCATAGTAGTGGAAGCTAAAAGCAGTTGAATATTATCATTGTCATAAGAAAGTAACTTCTACCTTTGAATCCTATGCCTGGTGAGTGTATCTTTCAAGAATAAAAGCAAAATAAACACATAATCTAATAAGAAAAATATGAGTGAGTTTTTTTCTGGAAAGTATTCAGTAGTAGAAAGGCTAAATGATGTATTTCAGGCAGATGGAAGGTAACCCAGCTGGTGGGTCTGAGGCACACAAAGACATGAAAAAGAAAGTCAATATGCAGATAAATTTAAATCAACACTGACTACACAGCATGATAATGATTTGGCATATCAAAATGGGATTAAAATACAATATATTGGGAGCTGGTAAACAGAGTTAAAATGTTATTCATTTCTAATATTTCCCAAGAGAGAATAAAGTCCTTTGTCACCAAAAAAAAAAAAAAAAAATCGATACTTCATCTTTAATAAACTCAGTGAGCATAATACAATAAGTTAATAACCTATACATTAAAACTGAAAAAAAATGTAACTTGAAAAGAATGAAAGAAAACATAGAATAAAAATATTTGTGTCTCTACATAAAAACATGACCTAACATTATTAAAGAATTTTTTGTAAAAATGCTTAAAATAATTTGATATTTTCAATATGAGATGTGTGTCTGTTTCCTCTGAAAGTCTTCACAAATCAACAAAGCAAACATAGTGGAAAGAACTGGATGATCACTGGGGAATAAAATATAGCTCCAGGAACTAGCAAAAGATCAAAACAATATTCTTTCTGTTCTACAGACTCTCTTCTGAAGAAAATCTATCATTCATTATTGGTGAGTCACCAAAAATTAATGCAATAACAAAAAATGATAATGATCCTGATATTACCCCGAGTTGAAACAGCACAATAAAGCATACTAACAACATTCAGCAAGCTCTGACTTATAAGCAGAATCTTTTATTTATTGTTAGTCAATTGTTTAACTTATTAGCAATTAGAACTACCCCTTTATTCTTAATTTATCAAAAAAGGAAGATTACATATTTCAAGGAGTCCAATGAAAGGACTATTAAGTAAACCTCACATCACGTCTCAGAGAATGCAAGAGACGTCCATGAAAACAAACTCTTGAAAGTCAATTTGAATATTAGAGCAATGATCTTCACTTAGAGTTTTCCTCAGGTTATACAGTTACCGGGGCCTATTTCTTCAGCACACACTCTGTTTTTGTTAACAGATTTATAGACTTTCCCCTGGAAAACTGGAAAATAGCAGTATTTTCCAGCATACATCCTGAACACAAATGACTCAGCATTCAGGGAGGACCTATCAATCATATATATTTTCTAGACAATAATGTCTGATTGACTCAATTACTTTAAAAAATGACAAATTGTTACACTAAACCATCTCTTTTGTTAGATTCCCTAATGTCCAGTCAATATACATATGACTAATTTTGGTATAAATAACCAGCTTTAGCTCAGTAAGTAGTGCTCAAGAGTAATAATCTTTAAGTATGTACTAAGTGAATTTCCTCATAATGGATCTTTTCCATTACATCCATTTCTTTTCTTCATAGATGTAAAATCTAAGCTCACATGTAGTTCTAAACTTTGATTCTACATTCTGTGTTATTACATTATAATTTTATGTCTATATTTTAAAACTGCATTTTAAGGCTTTTTTCCCCACAAAGAAGACATGCAAATGACCAACAAGCACAGGAAAAGATGTTCAATGTCACTAATTATTAGGAAAGTACGAGTCACAATCACAATGAACTTCACCTCACACATTACAGATGTTAAAATGGCTATTATTAAAAACAAATGATAGGTATTAGCAAGATGATAGAGAAAAGCAAACCCTCACTACTCATGTTATTGGAAAATAATTTGGAAAAGCCAGTTTGGAAAATGATACAGAGCTTCCTTTAAAATTAAAAATATATCTGCCATGTGATGCAACAATCTCATTTGTGGGAATGTAACTAAAGGAAATGAAAACAGTATCTTGAACATATCTGCACTCTCACATTTATGGCATTCTAATCATGAGCCAAGATAAGAAGAAGCCTAAACATTTGTCAATGATGAATGATGGGAAAAACAAGTGATATAGATATATGTATATATAATATATCTACCATATGTGTGTTTGTATATACATATATAGAGAGAGAATATTATTCAGCCATGAGAAAGGAGAAAATCCTGCTACAACTTGGATGAAGCTCGAAGGCATTATACTTGAAGGCAAAATCAGAGAAGATAAATACTTCATGAACTTTCTTATATGTGTAGCCTAAAAACCAAACTTATAGAAAGAGAAATGTGGTGTCGAACAGGACTAGAGGGAATGGAGAGATGTTGGTCAAAGGGGACAAACCTCAAGTTATACGATAAGTTCTGGTAATGCAATGTACAGAAAGACAATTACTGTTAATACTACTACATTATGCACTTGAAAGTAACTAAGAGGTTAGATCTTCAGTGCTCTCACTACATAAAATACATGATAATTATGTGATATGATGGGTAATTATGTGATAGAAGTTAGCTAAACTATGGTGGCATTCATTTTGCAAAAGCTATATATTGTATCAACGTGTTGTAAACCTTTAACTTACACAATGTCGTATGTCAAAATATCTCAAATTTGGGGGAAAAGGGGAAAAGCAAATTATAGAGATATTTTTGTAAGTTTGCAATTCTCTGTCTTTGATGAAATTCATTAACTTACTTATTCACCTAATTTTTGCTAAATGCTTACTAAGTAAATAAGAATTTTGTGGTGGTTTCCCTAACAGGCAGCCATAAACTAACAGGATTCGAAGAAACTTAAAAGACCATTAAAGTATGTATGTGTGCATATATATGTACACAGGTCCAAACATATCTTTCTGTACTAACATCTACTTTTTAAATCTTTTTTGATAAGTGGATGCACTTAATATTCTTAATGTAGTTACCAGCTAATAGACACATAGTGGATTGTGACGTTTCACTAACAATGCATAGATGAACATTTTATGAATAAATGTGTGCACATTTTCTTAATTATCCACATAGAATTGCTTCATAAAACTGGAATTATTGGGTCTAGAGAAATATACATTTTCAACAGTTTTGATGTACTTTGGAAAATTTCCTTAAAAAGGAATGCTGGCCATCATGTGCTCTTAGTCCTATATCTGTCCATCGGATCTGCATAAAGAATGTACTCATTTATGTTCCAATTAAGACTATTTTGTTTCTTGCTATGCATAATTATTTCTTATAAACACCCATTGACTCCCTTTCACCATTTTCCTATTGAAATATTTGTGGTTTCACGTGAATCGTTGAGAACCCTGTGATAGAGACAGTATCCTGTTGCTGCAAATAAGCTGCAGTATTTTTCTCCGCTTTACTGTAGGTCCCCTTACTTTACTTCTTATGGTGTTCCATGCTGTACAGAGGTTCTTATGCTTTGAAAAAGTTAAAACTATGAATCTTTTATTTTATTGATTCTACTGAAAAATCTATATGCTTTCATCCACCTACACATAAAAATATAAATATCAACCTATAAATGTTGTTTGCGCCCTCATTATTTATACTTAACTTTTTGAAACCATAAACACTTCCTTTCCAGACTGCTGTGGGATAAAAGTCTTGCTTATGTTCCAAATATTGTTCAATCAATTAGCCACCACTGTATTTCAACTACCCCTCACTCTCTGAAAATGCTTTCATTTTAACGTTTGCAAATTGGTATTCATTTCTACACTCATCCAGCCAGACTAAGGCAAACTCAGTCTAACTTCAAGTTACTGCTTTGATTTTGCTGTGGCAAAGAGCATGCTGCTAGAATTGAAGAGGACAGAACTGACTGAGACACACCTGGTATTTGTCACAGGCACATTGCCTTGGATAAATCCTTCTGTATCCTGTTCCTAATCTGCAGAATAACGGGGAGGGGTGGGGGAGGAGGGTAAGCCAGCTGAACTCACCCTCCTGTTGTGAGAATGAGTCATGTTATTAATGCTATCTGTTCAATGATATTCATTAAAAGCATACATACTGTATTGGAATACACCCTGGTGGCTTTGTGGATTAGTCAACTGCAGTGTAGTTCAATTACATCCCAAGGTTCCAAGTTCAAGAGCAGGATCAGGGTAACAACCAAGAGGAAAAACAAAATAAAGTGCTTCCTCCTCTCTCTTCCTACCTGCCTGCTTCTGCTTTCCTTCATTCCTGCCTGCATCTTTCCTTTTTAAAAACAAAAACAAAAACATGGTGAGTATTAGGCATTACAGAGGTGCCATGATTATAACTACCTGAAAAACAGGCAGATAATGTTTATTTCATTGATTTCCAAAAGTGAAATGTGGTCTTGCTCCTGACATTTGAATCTGCCCTATGCTTCCACCATTGGTGGAAAAGACATCTAGCAGTGTGTTTGGTTTTGTGTAATTCACCACAGTATGAAAAGTAGCTTTAAGTACATTGTACAGATGAATTGGTAAATTTTATAATGAATAGATTCTTAGGCTAAAAATCAAGAGTATATTAGCTTTTAACATAATCTTTGTTATTTTAGTGAAACTAAGGATTTTTTAAATATGTAGATAGATAAAATAGAGAAAAAGACTCACATTCTCCTGCCTCAAGGAAAACCTCACACACTCATGACAAAGAATCGGACACCTTTTCTCAGATTCAAGCATTCTGATTCATCATCATTGACTACCTGCATGCATTCTAACTCTGAAGATCTCCTTGTGCTACATTCATACACAAAACTGGGATCATCAGCTATCCCAGAAAAAAGGAGAAAAAAAATCTCCTGGTGCATTTTCTGGGAAACGTAACTGAACTTGTGTCCCTGACAATTGATTTCTTAGTGCCCAGCAAACTGCTTGGAGGCAGCACAAGCAGGTGATCAGAGCATAGGCTGGGTAGACACTTCTGGATCTGACTTGGCTCCACTATGTACAAGTTACTCAAACTTCCAGTGCTTCAGTTTCTTCATCTATAAGAGGCATGGTAACTATTCCTACTGCATGGGATTCATATCAGAATTAAGTCTATTGATATATATGATGTATTTGAAACAATACTGGTACCATTTCAAGAGCATTATAGATATTGACACAGCAATATGCTTTAACACTTCTTAGAAGACTTCCCTGATCAGGTAACAGTCCCTTCACATACTTCATAGCACCACTCATCAGGCATGTAACCAAACTTTTTAATACCAAAACTATCAATCTTCCCCCACCAGAGTGTGAATCACCAAGGGAAGCAATATGAATTTATAGGCATCTTTGAGCATTGCTATTATGCACAGAAAAGATTATTCAAAAATACTTTGTTTTCTGTTTAATTTATTAAGGTAATAAATCCCCAAACTAATTTTTCTCATATGGATCTTTGGTTAAGCTTTGGTATAATTTACAAGCTTAGTTAATTAAATTCCTTTAAGAAAACAATCACTGCATCAAATAATTATGGGATGGGTCTTCATGGCATACTAAGATTTCTTTAGCAGATGTCAAGATCAAGTTATGATTTGATCCGAAGCAGCAATCCTGACTGCCAAGTTCTTAAAGAGATCTCTAATTCTTTTCAAAGATACATTTTAATCTCAGGAGACAATCATCCTTAAAAACTATTACATTTATCAGTCACATCTCTGCCTCAGATGTTAACATCACATCTGAATGCACATAGGATATCCCACGTGGCATTGCCTGATTTGCAGGCACAAAATTTAATATCGTTGGGCTTACATATTTTTACTCATCTTGGTCTCCCCTGAACACAGACTAGTGCCTGGCTCATGAATGAATGAAGGAACTGCCAGCTCAGAAAAGCGTAAGAGAAAAGTTTTTCAGGAGTCCAATCCAAGCACCTCCTCATGGTGCTTTAAAAGAGAAAAGTAAATCCCTTAAAGCCCAAATTTATGTAGTTAATCTTGGGGGGAGGTGGTGAAATTTAGTTGCCCAGAGTTCTCATAGCTCCTTATTAAGCTCTAGCATAACAAGAAGTATAAAACCATGACTAAAATATTCATACTCCACTCCAGTCCCTATAAAAAAAAAATGAATCGCTAGTTTATTCATCTTGCCTAATGACACAGAAGGGCAAAACAAGTACCCAAACAATGAATAATAATGCAGAGGCTCAGACTGTAAAATCAATATGTCAGATCAGTAGAGCTGTGCTTCATTTTAATGCTCAGTCCTGCATGCAGCAGAGTTTCTCTTCTGAATTATATATATGCATTGACCTAATTACATAAATATTGACTTTTTCTTATATGAAGCTCTCTTTTTTTTCCTGTCTCACTGTAATTATGATGTCAATACTGTGACTGGAGTAACTTTGAATTTGAACTTATTAATTGTGACAGATACTGGCATGTCATGAAATAAAATAATTCATTTGCAGGGCTTCAGAACACTGAGAGCACTAGATAAATCAGTAACTCCCGAGATACATCAACTAAAGTAATCTTTAAGAAAATTATTAATTTGGGGACTAATTTTCTCAGATTGTCAGATTGTAGAACAGAGTAATCAGAATATGACTGCATCTCATTCTATAATGTTGTCCACCTTTTTTCAAAAATCAAATTCTTCATCCATAACCTTCAATCTTTAATCTTCCCTATTCATAAATGCTTTGAATTGTTGACAGATGTCCACATCCCATCCCCACAGCACTCTGTGTGCATAAAGAGTCTCATTTAATGTTTGGTTATTATTCCAGGATATATTTCTAATAAGATTCCTATGCATAGCTTAATCCAGTCCAAAATATGATGTGCACACATACTGCTTTTAACTACCCTGTTTAATTACTTCTCTTTCCATGGTTTTATTTTCATGAGAAAAAAGTTTTCACACTGTTACTGCAGTTTGTCTATCTGGGGACAAGCAGTTATGCCATACCTCTGGCCATTTTAATTTAATTTCTTGGCTTTTTCCGGTTTTTTTTTTTCTTTTCTTTTTCTTAACTAATCAATGGCATTAGGGGAATATTCCAAATGCTTCCAAGGCTATAAAGCTTTTCACATTGCTCTTCTAAAGATTTTGAGAAATCCCCTCAGGGGATTACAGGCTCCACTTTAGAGCAGAAGGACCTGTTTCACATTAATCATTTAGAGTTAGGTGAACACATGGAGAAGACTACAAAAAAAAAAAAAAAAAAGAAAAAAACACACACACAATGGTGTGCATATTTGGATTCTAGAGGTGAGGTAGTCATGCATCTCCTTGTGTTTTCTTTTTTTTTCTGCAGGGGTGCCAGATGAGATGAACCTCAGTGATGTGAAGCAAATCCATCAGACAGAAGGCGCTAGCACCTTAGATACCCCTGGAGCAGGATGTGCAGCAGCGATGGACTCTCTGGCGCTCACTCTGATGGGGACAATGATGCTCCTCCCTGGGCTTTGGTAAATGAACTCTTTATGCCCCAATACATATGCTGTATTGGAGCCTTGACATCATCTCTGTCATCAGAGGCCTGAAATTGGATTCTTTTTGAATGTAACCATTCTATTGATGAAAAGATACATCACACTAACTTCTTAGGACCCAGCTTGGAATGTCACAAAGTCTCTAAACATCAACATTTAAAGAATAGACTGAAAATATACCTTATTTGAATTGTACTTAAGCTTCCTGACATTCTAACATTAAACCTGCAAATGTGAAGCACACAGAAGAACTTTGAAGGATTTAGTTATTCGCTAATTTTATCATCATCGATTCAAAATGCCTGTCTTTTTAGGAGAACACTTTCAATTAGACGTGTGTTTGCAGGAAAATGAAAACAGCCCCTCCTATTTCTTAAAATACTGGAGTTAGAATTCCGTGAAATCAATGGAAACAAACAATGGCAAGTAGTAGGCATGTATTTTCAAGATTCATACTTTTCTGCAAGCAATAGAAATGACTGGAAGTCTGTAAGTGATAGAGTAGATTTCTCAGGAACATTTCATATCATTCATTGAAGAAACTTGATCATTTTTATCCACTGTAACTAATAAACCTTAAAGCTGAATATTTGGTAGTATTTATCTGTATTCTATTATATTTAAAATGCATCTTTGATCTATGTGACTCTCTTACCTCCTCTCCTTGCCCAATGAATTTTAACTATTTCAAAGCACATGTCTACTCTAGGAATAGATCTAATAAAGTCACATGTCATATGCTGGAACATTTTAAAGAATATTGATTATTTTCTTCTGGCAAAGTGATATATTGTCATTTTCACAATATGATTTCCTATTTCTTTTTAAAATTGACCTTTAACAATCAGCTTTCTATATCTGTCAAGGTTTCTATGAATATCTAAAGACACGGACTAACAGAAACTGTGGCTTGCAATGCCTTAGTGCTTTTCCCATTTGCACATTAGCAGTGCTGCTAATCCACACTACCTGATTTTCCCAGATGTGATAAAATGCCTCAGCAGACCCTGTCTATTGCTCTTCTCAAGGAAGAGAAGTCAGCTTATATTATGTAGCCTCACATCCCTTTGATAGCCAGAAAATATAACTAACATAAAGTGACAGAACAGAAAAGGGAAGTGCTAACCTTATAAAAAAAAAAAAAAAAAAAAAAATTAAAGGATTTGGAACAACCTCCAAAAGAACTCATTTGACAGCAGATATCTGTGTGGTAATATTCATCTCTCCGAATCAGGAACTTCTCTAGAATTAAACCATGTTCTCTCTTAGGGTCTCAGTTAACCAGATGATATGATAATGGTCAATTTAAACTGCAATACATTTAAATTTTCAAAATCAAATTTGATTTTCTGTTCAAACATGTCTCAGAACTGGCAATATTATTCTACCTGCCAATTCTGAATATGATTTTTCTAGAATTCCATGCCAGGTTGGCTTATAACTAAATTGTGCCACCACACTACAAAATTATAAAGGTATATTTATTTAAATGTAACCCAAGCTCTTTTTATAAATAACTGAAAAAGAAACACTAAGTTGTCCATTGCCATATTGTAGCCCAAACCACGGTTGATTTGCTAGGGTCAAAATCCTGACCCAACAAGAGTAATTTTGAAGACAAAAAGATGGAAAGGCATGGTTTAGCAATCTGAGATGTAACTGTATAAAATGAGCTGACAGGAGAAAATTCTAGATTTACCAAAAATTGGACAAAAGTCAATAATATGAATGACTATCATTTATGAAAGAAATTCTATAATCAAAGGGTATTATCTACCCCAGGGTAGACATTTTGAAGGAAATATATATATATGTGTATATATATATATATATATCCGCATATACATATATATGTTTTAGTACTAGAATGCCTATACCCCCTTTAGTGCTTAACAATTAAAGCTACATTTACTGGCCTCTTTGACACTATGGTAAATGCTTTTAAGCACAATCTCTTCTAGTCTTCCCAATAATATTATCACCTCCATTCTACCAAGGAAACTGAGACTTGAAAACATGTAAGCTGTCTGGTATCATAAAAATGGCTTAGTGAAATTGGATGGGTATGCATAATGTCTCTAAATTGCATATTTGTTCAAAGATATGACAGTTCTGGAACATTCATAAATAATCCTTAGGTTAGTATAAATATCGTTCGGAGATAGTATAAGTTTTCAACCTGGGATTTTAGAACAAATAACAACTGACTATATAATTATAATTATCTATCAACCAGCATATTACTATAAAACATAGTGAAAAGGAAAATATAAACAGGAACCATTTTTCAGTACATCATCCTCTGCATGTGTAAATCCCATTGAACACATTACTTCAAAACATACTATCTACAGTAATGAAAAAGAAAACACATGTATTGTATAGCTATTGTGGATTCATGATATTTCTTTGTTTTCTGTGCAACTGAAGGGTATAAAACATTTTTTTGGTCATGAAACAAAGGGAGGGAAGAAAGGAGGTAAGGAAGGGAGGAAGGGAGTGAGGAGGGAGGGAGTGAGGGAAGGAGGGAAGGGAGGGAAGGGAGGGAAGGGAGGGAAG